>JNBS01001246.1:0-33991 GCA_002081575.1 Thraustotheca clavata | reverse complement strand
AGATTGCACGCTTCATGATGCCAATTGTGGCTACATGCAGCTCCTGTGGGTATCAGTAAGCTCACAAGATGTATGACACCCCATTACAACACCTGTAGTGATGGGATGTAGTCCACTACTGATAGAACCCAATGTGGAGATAGCTAATTACTCGATAGTTTAGTGTTTGGTGTGCGTAAATGATTGAATATAGTACCTAAATGCATTGTATATAGTATGCTTAGTGTCCTTGAGTAGAGTAGATTAATTATTTAATCGCTTTTGAGGATTTTTTTGGCTCGCTATATGTTGCAGTGAAAGCCGAGATGAAAACATCCAGACTATCTTTGTCATCTATCCTATTGCAGAGCTATCTTACATAAGCATTTACGGTATTTTATTCTGTCTCCTACATGCAGGATAATTTCTACTCGAGATATGATGACTGATAAATTTTCATCACTGGGAGTGCTTGGATAATATCAAAGCGAAAATATTTCCTAAAAAGATCTCAAATCCAACTCAATTTAATCGTTCATTCTCAAATTGAGATTAATTTATTCATGGAGCAATACAGGATAGATCATCAAAGAAAATGCACTGTTCAGCACTTGCAATAGTAAGAACCAAAAACACATTTTCAACAATGTCCAATTCCTCGACAACAAACTTGTAAGCCGATTGAATGGATAACGCAATGTCTTTGGTTTGGCACCAAATATGAAGAATAGATTTGGTGTAGCGTTGATCTTTGCAAACACCAGCACGAGCAATGACAAGACCATTTAGTTTCTTTCGAAGTAATTTAATGGCATCATCTGATTTCCATGCATTTGGATTAGGAAACTTCATTGCACGGGTCACACTGACTGCTATTCGTTCTTTTGCAATAGTACATAAATAATCAACCTTTTTCCAGTTTTCATTCCAATAATGAATTTTCATTTCAGTGACAACATTGTCAGCTCCAAACACTTCATGCATGTACTGCATTGAGAGTGCTTCAGATACCACACTTCTACCACCAGCATTAGGCTCAAGGTAAATTTGATTTGCATCTTTATCCAAATGAAATACTGATGTCATTCGATTCCGTTGAAAATAATCAATACTGAGAAGAACTGGACTTGAGTTTGTTGCTGTTATTGCAGCCTTAACATTGACATAACGTGTCAATATCGTAAGACTGAATTGACGACATATTATGACGCACAGTGAGTGATTCTTGGCAAGATCCCTCTTCTTGTTTTGGGAAGACCGAGCGAACCGAGCAATTGATTTCACACCAAGTAGGGGCGTATGCTTGCTTTTGATCAAAAAGGTCGTATAAATAATTTGAAGTCATGCCAGCCATATCTTTAGCACGATTTGATTCTAAACAGCTTCCTTGCGATATCCTCGACATATTTCCACTTATTCGTAGTGTGTTAATTTGAATTGTGTTGGATCATTTTAGTTTGATTTAAATCTTGAGAATTTTCAACACAATTTCAATTGAAGATAGCTGAGTGATGGTTCAACATAGAATAGTGTATGTACCTACGATGTATGATAATTGTAAATGCTGATTGAATGTCCTTGATTTAGGAAAACGATGTATCCTCTAAGTACCCACCAATGTAATGCCATATGTTGTTTTCCAAACTACTAAAATACATAGTGGGAACTGAAGCAGTTTTGCATGAATCTAATCCAGCAGAGTTCAAATAATAAACTAAAGCTCTTCCCTGTGAGCTCTGTTGGGTTAATTCCATGCAAAAGTGCTGTCTGTAAAATAACATATGGACCTAAACCTGGCGGGGATTTATCGTTTTCCTTGATTTATGACATAGCTTTCAGTGCATGTAATCAAAGATGAAATGTATTTACAACGCATCATGCATAAGGAAATCTCTTTGAAGTATCATATTATATAGTTAAGCTTGACACAAGTGCAAAATTTGTCAAGAATACAAACATGGCAAAGCTTAAAATAAGTTAACCCTACAGACAACTAGAGTTGGTATGGGAGCTATGGCTGTGTGATTGCCTTGGTATGCATTCTTTGCTAGATAGATCGCTTCCTTTACATTTTACACTTTGCGAATCCATGCCTGAACCTTCCAGATATGGATTTGTACGATGTAAAATAAGTAGTTCATTCGCTGAGGTTGCAATTCGGGCGAGTGCTTCAGTAGCTTGACCAGTACTTCTATCTTCGCATATCTATTTGGGACCATCATGCAAAATTTTGTGAGAAAGGTACATGAATCGTTTGTTGCAATTGTTGCACGCACACTTCCACCATATATCGAGACCACACGCAAGAGGGAGTTAAACAAGGGTGGTCTCGACATCTTGTCGGTCTTGCACGATTCGGGTTAGCATGAGATTCGGTCTCGAAGCTGTCTACTGGTTCTACGTGTACATGAATGACAGAAAATATGTGAAATACATACCACAACATTGACTTGCTTCTTCAGATTCCGTTTGTATCGATAGACTTTCAATCTCGCTTTCATGTGGGGATGATATAGAAGCAATTTCATCATCGTGTCGTGCGATATGCAATGGATTAATGTTTTGTCTCCATTTTTTCTGACTTTGTAGTTTTTTTCGTTGTTGACGAGCTTCTGCTTCTCGTTGACGCCAGCAATCAAGAGACACAGTAGCCTTGTACTTATGTATGAGTGCTACTTCCTCGCCAGTGAGTTTGTTGCAAGCTTTACGGCTGCTGTTCTTGATAAGAAGTCGAACTATATTTTCATCATCATGCCCATCAAAACCAATGCGATTAGAACAAGGAGAGGTTGCCTGTGTAAAATCGTTCTCTCTCTTCGCTTCTACACCGGTTGTGTTGGTGATTTGGTGTCGTACTTGTGCTGGGACGTATTGCTTTACAACATCACAATCTTTTATCCACTTCCCATCACCAAAGTCCTGCATAGCTTTCGAGAGCACAAGGAACGTACAATCAGCTTTTTCTAATATCTATAGTTCAGGCATGAGTGAATGAGCTGTAGCAATCAAATGCGCACGTAACATGTGAGGCTAATTGTATCAGCACTATGATCGACGATCTTGCAGCAATCGTTCCTTTCGACGGCTGTAATCGGAAGCTTGACGACTCTGTGCATTGAATCTTAAAGCATACACTCATCTCCATCTCATTGATTAGCTCCATACGATTCTTCTTCTTTACACCGATGAAGAACTCCATCGGTGATACCGTCAAGTTCACCTGCAGCATGTGATCTTTAACCGATACTAGTTTGAGTTTACATGCTTCTTATTGGCCAAAAACATTTCTATTTTATCCAATCAATGTACAATTTCCAAATGCATCAAATCAGCCATCTAGCGTCAAATAAGTCCTTAAATCCAAATCAATTCATATACTACAAGCTCGTTTTAGCCATATAAACTCATTTTCTCTTGCTTAAACAATCTTATGTATCGACAATTAGAAGCAGTATTCTTTTTTTCATGTTGCTGTGCGTTGATTGGCAGCTGATAGTGTTCTTGTGTGTGATTGGCTGAAATGAAGCAGTGGACCTGTGTGTGATCCATTGCTCAATCTGTGTCATGGTCGTCCGTCTTCGTCTCGCTCGCTGGGGTCGCACACATGCTCCATTCTACCGCATTGTAGCTGCTGATGCTCGTTGTCCACGTGATGGCCGTCATTTGGAGATCCTAGGCACGTACAATCCAATTGCTGCAGCTGATGGCGTCAAGGAATTGCGTGTCAACAACGAACGTGTCAAGTATTGGTTAAGTGTTGGTGCACAGCCAAGCGATCGCGTCTCGTTCTTGCTTGGGCTTTCAAACGTACTGCCAATTCCTCCTTCGCGTCAATACACAAAGAAGAGCAAGAGCAAGCAAGAAGAAAAGTAGATAGATTACACTAATAGAGCCAACACGACTTTTACGTGTTTGTTTACTGTGCTGCTTCTTGTCCCAAGTCAACGACTTGACACTAACGACCACTTCTTGTTGTTTGGATGAAGAAACAAGGCAAGCACCGAAAGCCAAAGGTTCAGGAAATTCAAGTCAATTCGTCCCGTACTAAAGCGAAATACGCAACCACTGCGACTGTGCAAGGAGATTTCACGACATCTCGCCATTTAAGCAGTGAGTTGGCTGTGCTTCATGTTGATGTAGCAGCTAGACTTGATCAATCTGCTTGGGTACACCGTGATGTTGATTATAGTTTTTTTGCTGCTCGACTCTATAAAGTATTGGATAGAGCATGGATATGTGCTAATATTTGCAGGTTGATATAGAAAACCAAGTGAACTCTGAAGTTAATCTTCAGCTATTGAAAACTGAAGATGGAAAGTATTTTCTATGGGAACGAAATACTCAAATTGAAAAATATTACAGTGGAGTAGTCGACATTGATGTATGCATTAGAAAATGCAATTCAATGGTAATGCTATCATTAGGCAAGCACAACCAGTCTTCGATTGATTGATTCGGAACAAGAAGCAATTAGAAGATTTCAATTGAGTTTTTACATTAAGACTGCCATTTCTTGGCAAAAACGTTTCCAGCACAATACAAATGTTGGCCACAGGTTTGTGAAATGATCTTTGTCAATGGTTAAAGTTTGCATCGTTAGCTTTGTCGAATTCAACATAACTAGTCCATCAGCTATAAAGCTTTTACGGCCAGAAGTTCGCGATCTAATGAAGCTTATCAATTCAAAACTTACTGATACCATACAAAATGCTCCAAGGTTGCTGTCGGTAAGCAACTTTTATTAAGTGTGGGCTGAGTTAATTGTAGAATGGCTTATCTAAATACAGCCTGAATAGGGTTTAGACTTTTGTATTCTTTAGCTATAACAAACTATTGTAGGCATGGAATGTTTTGGAAGACATAGAAAACGTGCTTGCTAAGAGTGCTACACGTACATCAAAAAACATTTCATTAAATTTGCTATCGAATCAATTTTTCTCTCGTTCAAATTAAGTTAAAGAAGTTGTCTGATAACTTTGTAGTTGTCCCTCACATCTTTGGCGGTTCTATGCGTGAACATTGTATTACATCGACCGAAATTATTGCTTCGTACAAAGATATTTTGAATGAATTGGTACAAATAATCTTTGGTATATCTCTTATAGTACATAGGGGCGATCAAAGAAGGAAAAACTTGACCCAATAGCGCGCTATTACGAGAGTTTAGAATGTCATCTAACTCCGTTAGTTAAATCTTCCAAGGCATTCGGCTTGATTCAATCTTACTTTATCAACTCCAAATACCCTGAGAGCTGTCCTGCACATATTCATTCCATATATGAAGTCACAAAAGACGTAAGAAAGGCATTTATATATTTTCTGATTTATCATGTTTAGATCGAGAATAAAAAATTTCAAGAATTTGCTCAACTTTCAAATCGAAAGGTATTGTAAAAAGCCAATATTAATCCGCTCAAGTGATTTTACTAGTTACTTTGGCATGGAAGTCCCTTGGTTAATTGGCCTGGAATATTAAAGAAAGGTAATTTAACATCACATGACTATACCTTATCTAGTATTAGGACTTCTAATAGCTCCAAAAGGTGTAATTTCAAATGGAAAAAGTTTTGGAAGTGGTCTCTATTTCAGTGATTCGGTATGTTGTTGTATTCATGTGCAGTATGACCTTTTCATTAGGCGACACGTTCTATGGGTTTTTGTCGATCCAACACACAAGGAATTCTTGCATTGTGTGAAGTTGCTTTAGGAAATTCCCAGAGGTACAATTCGAGTGCAGGCCATGCAAAATCCCAAGTTGATGGTATTAACTTTCACAGCGTTGTATGCCCTGGTCTCTATTCCTTTCGGGATCATGTCATGCCAGGTACAAATACAACTTATTGATCCAAAATTCAAATGTAATTACTGTAGATGGTGTTACGATTCCTTTTGGGAAACTTATGCATGGAAATTCTACCACAGGATCCCAATACAATGAATTCATCGTGTACAACACAGCCCAAATGCGCATTCGGTACCTTGTTGTTATCAATTTTGCCAAGTGATCTTTGATTTCTTGGCATAATTCAATCATAGTTTTATTCTTTATGTCATGTTTACATTCTCATGCCGTTACATAAGGACATGTTATCTATACCACTTCGAAGTTCGTCATTAGGTAGGTAAAGTAGATGATGTTTGTCCCATTGAGCTCTGGGGAAGAGAGTTATCTACGCCAAGAAGATGCCCAACGACGAAGAAAGCTGCGTCTCAAGCAGGTGAGAACGATGTTTCAACACTGCATGACCATGTATCGCAGGTGCGGGAGGAAGAAAAACGCATTGCTCATGAACGAACCCAGTGGTACAAACAAAGGACATTAGAGCTTCAGACAGCAAAGAGAAGAGCTAAAGAATTGGAATTAGACAAAGAAAAAGAAATGGTGCTGTCAGATCTCCATGAAAAATACAGAGCTGCACTCGATGCAATTGGAGAAGCTCATCGACAAGCTCATGATTATAATGAAAACTTACAAGCAAGAGCAAGAAGACAATTGAGCTTATTGGCATCGAATGATGTCGTAGTTGATCAAAGATTTGCAAATGCAATCACTAGTCAAGAAGAAATGAATCTTGTCAGAGAAGCCAAAATCCGAGTTATTCAGGAAAATATGCGCAAAGTACAAGAAATTGCTGAAAGACAAAGAAAGCATGCTGAAAAAGTAGCGAGAATCAAACTTGAACGTGATATTAGCGAACGAAAACAAAAAGAAATTATGACTCAACGAGTGGAAGAAAATGCAGAGCATATTAAAGTGCTTGCTGATATGTCTACTTCGAGACTTCATGCATCAGCACCTGCACGAATAGTTCATCGACATAATGTACGACACTCCAAAGCTATCAATGCATGGCGTGAAGGGGATAAAAAGCGTCTTATGGAGGATGTTCGCCATCATAATGAAATCAAGCAACGGCAAACTCGCGTGGATAAAGCGAGAAAACGAGGCCATACTGCAGATGATGTTGAAGCCTCCCATCGTGAAGCCTCAGCGACATTGCAGTGGTTATACTCTCTTGACAAGCAAACAAAACAAGGAAATGATAGGAAAGATATATTATACTCCATGGCAGACAAAGAAAAAGTTGACGCTATCACCGAGAGAGCTCGAGAAGTAGCCTTTGAGCAATTATTTGACGAAGAATCTGAAGAAGTAGAGAAACCTATTGAGCCTCTTGATGAAGAAAAACCTCGAGCTCCAAGCCGAAATATTCTAAAGCCCACACCACCACCACGAAGACCTCCTGTCATTCCATCCGATACATATTTCCCACGATTTGATGAGCCACAACAAGAATTTATACACCACAAAGGACCAGAGTCAAACCAAAAACTTCCCTCAGTAAAAAAACAAATCGAAACAAAAAAAGTACCTCCAGCTCCTTCGCCACCTCGTCGACGTCCCATTTCGACTAGCCCTATCGCTCCACCATCGCCTGTACCCAGTGGAAATCAAGTTGATATTAGCAGAAAACATCAAGACGTTGAAAAGGCACCTGCTTTCAAAAGCCCTGCATCACCAAAACCTGAATTACAAATCCCGGGCAATCTTTCAAAAGCTAAATCAAAGGCTGAGAGTAATAAGGACATTCCTGAATTGAAGTCTAAGACTCAAATACCTCAATCACCAGTGAAAAAGGAAGAACTTATATCACCACCAAAAATCGACGAGTCCAATGCTTCTGATACACCAGAATTGCTGCAGCAAAGTCTTAATCCTAGCGTTGGTGGTACAGGACTAAAAAATATTAGCCCCAAAATGTCAAGTAACAGCAATGAATTTGATATTGCATCTGATGCATTTATACCACAGCAAAGCGTGTCAACACCAGAAGTATCAAACTCAAATGCCCGAAGCAGTCAAAATTTTTCGTCCATTGCCACACCATCAGCTTCAATTGCTACACCAGTGGCATTAGAAAGCCAAAGTACAAGCAATGAACAATTAGGCTCAAGTCCGATATTACCAAGACCTGCAAGAAGAATGGACCAAACCAGCACTGACAACTTGGAACCATCCACACCTACTGCGAGCTCCATACAGCGTGTCAATAAGACAGATTCGACATTACATACTTTAAACAAGGAAACATCGTCAGGAAACAATGCATTTGACGATGAAAGCAAGTCAGACTCGCTATTGCTTTTGTCAGATCCCTCAAGAGATGCCAATGCAATGGAAACTACTCCTGAAGAAGATTCATCTTTCTTGGGCAACTTTAGCTTTGATTCTTCAGATGAAGGCTGGTCCACGCTAGACGAACTAGCACGTCGATACCAAGTTCCATCTTCAGACGATTCTCCATCTAAAGAATCAAAAGTACAGCTTGATGATGATTTCAAGCCATTACCACAGCATTTGCTTTCATCAAATCTTAACTCATCAAATGATGATACATCCGAAAATTTGCTCGAGATGGATTTGTCCAAAGATCTTTCTTCCGATAGCAGTGTATCATCCTCGAGTAAACAATTAGACAAGCATGATTCTTCCCAAGAAAAATTGCTCGAGCCAAAACAAGATATATTCGACAACTTGATACAAGCTTCAGAAGAAGCTCTAAGGATTAATTTATCTTCATCATCAAGCAACAGTGTTTCATCTGAACCAAGTCCAGTTATCAAGCTAGATGAAGAAGAGCAAAAATCGAACTCCGATGCGTCAAGCAGCAAGGTATACATTGCAATACAAATCCAGCTAAAAACAATCAAAATTGTAGAAAGTCACTGGACAAAGTAATGTGATGGAAGATAAAAGTCTACCATGCTTTGATTTAAGCTCATCATTTGCATCTTCTGATGAAGAAATGACACATGAATCATTGATGCTGCAATCCTTGCGAATGCATTCCCGTCGATTACTCGATTCCAGTAGCTCTTCTTCTTCAGCTGAGCAATCAATGGATCAATCTGTTGCTCGTGAACGTATTCTAGAACTGCTCAACTCTTCTTCAAGCTCTTCTTCGTCTACAAGTTCAATTGGGTTTACAACCAAAGATTTGGATGCAGAAATCAACTCAACACTCGAACGTATGCAAAGAATCCTTGACAAAGGAGCTCGTAATGAAATTCTTCCTCAGCATAATCTTTCATCCTTGTCAGACTCGACAAGACAAGTTGATAGCCATGTTTCTGGTACTTTGGAAGAGCAAATTCTTGATGATTTGATCGAAGGTGATCTCTCTGCGTCAAATGCACTAGGGGAATCTAAAGACGAGCCCATTTCTCAATGGTTTGTGGCTCTACCTCGTGATGAAAATGCTCTGAAAGAGTTCTACATGTCGTCATCTTCGTCATCTTTTTCATCCACGTCAACACAAGAAAACCCACAAGCTTTTCATGCATCTCCAGCGTCTACGAGAGCTCCAAGTACATCTAACGAGCCACAGAATACAAAGAAACAATTACAAAAGCAATTTTGGTCAAGTGGTTCCTCTTCTTCAAGCAACGAGAATGATAAAGTTATCCTTCCCAGTGGAATTTCTCGTACTTCATCAAAATCAAGCCATTCTTCATCTGCAATTGTCCAAAGAAGCAATGGTTCTATCAAGAGTGAGCGAGAAGCTTCATCCAAGTCACATTCCAGCTTGAATTCTCCATTACGATCGCTCTCAAGCTCATCAAGTTCATCGTCTAAAGCAAGTTCACTTGCAAAGATGAGCAACGAACTTCCTGTGGTTAATGCTTCTCTTAACACCTCATCAGACGACACTCCTCCACCGCTTGAAGCCATTCCCGATGATGTAATTATCCTCAATGTCACCTCTGGAGATGTAATTGACGTGGAAGACTCGTCGAAATCATTTTCAGCATCGCTTGTAAATGATCAAACCCCTGTTCAACATGGAGAATGGATCAACTCAAGCTCTTCTATGTCATTGCTAAATGATCGTACCTCTGTACAATTAGCTTCATTAACACGTGAAGGCCTACCACAAGCTGATCTATCTCAAGAAACATCAAATATTGAGCATTTTCAAAGTGAATTGGATATTCAAAGTCTTCCTGCTGATACATCATTGCATTCTGCTTTGGAGTCATCTACGGAACAAGATATTGAAGAAAAACCAAGTCCAAAGCCACAAATGGAACAGGATCAACTACATGAATACGAATATCAAGCATTTGAAGGTGTAAATGTTGTCCATGCAGGGTTTTCTCAAAGATATATTGATTTAAGCTCTGAAGAAGATGAAAAACCAAAATCCCTTTGGATATCTGCTCAAGCTGCGCCAATTCCTGCAGAACCTGCCGTTCTTCCTACATGGCCAACAACTGAAGAATATGCAGCTCAAAGCTTTGAAGATATCAGGTATGATCATGGTTGAAATGAAATAATTATGATTGCACTAGAAATCATTCATTTTCTGAAGATAGTGAATCTTCTTTCGTGTCAAGTGAAGCATCTTCATTGCAAAACCAATTACTTCCTCCAATGCCTTATCCTGCAATGCCAATGAATGTTCCTCCACCACCGATGAGTGCAGGATTAAAAGTATTTCTCGATAGCTCTTCATCAAGCTTTAGTTCATCCATTCCAAGTGAAAATGAAGAGAACTTATCAATAGCTGATCAATTACGACTACGAAATCCTCAGCTCTATGAACGCATGCAACGACGTCGAGAAGAAGTGAAATTAGATCCTCCAGCATCAACAAGATCATCAAAAGCTGAACGTCGATTAAAAGCAGAACAAGATCGTCTTGCACAATCTCAATCATTACCGTCAAATCCAACTTTAGCAAGATTAAACCAAGGAGAACGTGTACGAGTTTCTTCCCAAGAAATGAAGCAACGAAGTCGACGTATGTATGAACAATTACCTGAAGTCATTGAACGCAAAAAGCAACAAGAACTTTTAAGTAAACGACTTGAAAGACTTCAGAAATTAAGACAAGATGAAAAGGTAATGTCTTTACTACATGAAAATGATCATAATGATGTATTTTAGATACGAAGAAAAGCTAAACAATCATAGGTTAAATTTTACATTTAACGTAATTAGAAATAGAAAAACGTGATATGATATAGATCAATTAACGTCCTTTCTAAATGGATGATAGGTGTGTTAGGATGATTTGGATTGGCCAGCTGTTTTTAGCAACGATGAGGATTGGCTATAGATTTGCCAATCAGAAGACCAAGTGTCCCCAGCTAATTTGATTGTTTTGGTCATTCGAGCTTATGACGGGAGGAAGCACACAAGAACGACCGATGATCGGGTCTCCGATGTACAAAGAGCCTTATAAAGTAGCAGCAGTGTACGTAGCTTTCATTATTTTTGGATTGGGTTCGTGGATCATGACAAATTGTACTTTTAAACGAGGTTTTGATGTGAATTTATGATCGAGTTAGGTGTATTTGTTGAAATTGCAGCGTTGTACCAGGTAATTAAGCGAGTATAAACAAGTAAATAGATAAATATGAGTAGCAAACACCTGAAAAAGCAGCCATTAGCGCGTATCTGGTATATCAGAAATGTATCAAGTGGGTAATAATCGGATGTAGATAGTGGCTATTCAAGCTTCAAATGTGTTTCCGATGATCTATATGTTGTTGAACAATGAACAACAGTATTTCTCGATCAGAGCTGCGATATGGGGATTGCTTACACTTGGGATTCTCGTGTGTGGTATGCGTACCTGATCTAATCTTGTTCTGATGAAATTGTAGTACTTTTATCGATCTTTTGGGATCAAACCTCAGTCTTCTTTGGACACTCGCATAGTACAGCACTGCTTGTGCTTGTCTTCTTTGGAGGAATGGTTAGTTCGACTACTAGTGTAGTGTACTATCCTTTTGTTGCAACCTTTCCACCACTTTTCACAAGGTATTGTTTTCTGGTAATTTTATGATGTATACCATGTTGTCCAGTGCTCTATCTACTGGTGAAGGGCTTAGTGGGGTCATTGCTGGTGTTATTGGACTCATTCAAGACCCTGGATCCAAGAACATGAACATAACCATTGGTGGCTATTTCTTTTGTGGAGGTACACAGTTCAATATGACGATTAACTAATGTATTGTAGCTCTTGTGTTTCTCGTTGCATTAATAGCATTTGCTTTCCTTGTAAAGTCATCCTGGGCACAAAAGATTCACACTTCTATGGTAATTTGCATTTTCAAATGTATGATTTGATGAAAACAATAGTACCATGAAGACAGTGGAGACTTTGAATACAAGTTTACACCACCGATCAAACGTGTATTATCTTCTTCTACTCCACGAATGAACGAAACAGTGAGTATAAAGCAACATTTACCATTCACACTGATTGTAGCTACCACTTGTACTCCCACACAAGAAACATTACTTTGCAAATGATACTGATCGAAGAAATTATGTCTTGACCAAGCTCTGGAAACCATTAACATGCCAAGTGATTCTTTGTGCTATGAGTTATGGAGTAATTCCATCTATTTTACCATTTCTTGGCAGTAAATACGTGGTATGGAATGTCCTTTAACCATTTTTCATGAGCAAGTAGAACGGTGGTGAAGTGCTAAAATGGTCCTCTGTGCTATCGATGGCAAGTGATCCACTAGCACGATTCATCACGAGTTTCTATCGATGGTACAATGTTACTTTGTTAACATTGATCACGATTTCCCTTGGGGTAAGACTCCACCCCTTCTCTAGCCTTATTATGTTGTAGCTACTCATGACCTTTTCTGCAACTTTACAACATCCTTTGTTCGCAAGTTATACTTATGGAGGTATCATTCCTGTCGCTGGCAATTGCATCTTTGTATTTCTCTTTGCATACTCTCAAACGATGGCGTATTTGACTCTTAAACGAGAAGTTCGCTTCAATGAGACGTACGCAACAACAGCATATCAATGGTCCGGTTTTTTGGCACAAATGGGGGCTTTACTTGGTACTGTCATCATCTTTCCACTAGTTACCTATTCATCACTCTTCCAAAGAAGCTTTGGTGAGGTGTAGCTTGGTAATATATAAAATATACATCTAGGGTTCAAACAATAAAAGCTTGTTATTTCAACTACGCTCCAAGAAAGCGAACTAGAAGTTCTAAAGACACGGGATGATACGGGAGTGTATGGTGTGTTGCTGAAAGTACCTATACATATTCATCAAACACACAATTAATGGTAAATTCAAGTACGACATGGCGATATTCTCCAGGCATGTGAGTTTCCTCAACGGAGACAACACCATCAGTCGGGTATTGCCATTGATTCCATGGATTAAGAGAAACATTTCCTGCAATGATCAAAGGTGAACACAAATGTGGTAATTTGCCAAGACGATGATCCAAGTCTTCAGATGTCATTTTTCCAAGTTCATCCATCGCAACATTTAAGTCCATGATTGAATTCAACACCGAGTAATACGCACATCTACATTTCATTTCTAAACATACAATCATTACGACATATACCCTCGATTTGGTGGAGCAATCATGACAATCTTTGTTCTTATCGTATCCCAATCAATGCATCGAAAAGCTTCCTATTCTTCACGTTAAGGCAAATAGTCAGAGATCATACTCGTAGAACAAGAGCTCCATAGCCATGGGTGACAAAATAGCACGATTCTAACGAGTTGTACGGCTTAATTGAATGTAGCACTTTGAGTAGCTCTAGAGCTGGTCAAGGTCATTTGAATAGAGCTGTGTGTACCGTTGCTTGATTCCTTAAGCCCCTACAACCACGTCAAGACTGTCTGAAGACTTTGCCAACCTCTTGTTCAGGGCAATAGCGGAAGGGAACGACGGAAAACTTGCCCCCAAGGCTCGAGCGAAGGAAGTACTCGAGAGGAAGAAGCTGTCGTCCACTTCCTCGCAAGTCATGGATCGTCACAAGCACAGGACGTGCGATGGACGCAAATGCTGCCGCCGACATCCTGAATGATCATTAGCAAGTATCCAATCAACGAAATTGTATTTTGTCTTGCAAGATAATTGTCTTTTTTGCGAAGATAAGTGTCCAACTCACGAAAATAACTGAAACGGACGTTACAATTGATGAAGATTGAACAAGTGCATCCAGAAGAGTCCCGCGCTGCCGAGAAGACTGCGTGGAGCGAAGAAAAGAGCGTAAAACCAGCGAGAGAAAGCAATCGAGCAAGAGCGTATGGATCAGCAAGAGAAGCAGTCGCTTTTCTGCTCTTTTTGAGCCTTTTTGTGGCCGTGACAGTATACAATCGAGGCTCTTCCGCAACATTCTACTACTCGGATGGGATGCAAAGAGCTCTAGCCAGCACTGGATTTCCATCAGGTGCAGATAGTTCTGTAGCAATTAAATTGAACGATGTACAAAGTATGGGCGATGTGTGGAATTGGTTGCAAGGACCATTTGCGAATACATACTTTCCATTGACAACTATGTACGTAGCTAGAACAAACCAAATTGTAGGCAATGTTCGATTACGTCAAGTACGCGTAACACCAAATTCATGCACGTTGCAAACCCAATTTGCTGGATTACTATCGTATTGCTATGGAGATTTGACTTCTTCGACAGAGTCGACTGCTGGATTTGGTCCTGTCATCAATGCACAGCTCTTGTCGTCTTATATGGCGTACACGTTTGCATCTAATTACTTTGGAAGTAGTAAATCGTATACTCAATTGATGCAATGTATTTCTTCGTGTGAAGTGTCGTGTGGTAATTTCTATGGTATTGATAAAGCTCAATATGCTACACAATACAGCAATGCATGCTCTCTCAGTTGTACGTGCTTTTATTCAGCTGGAAATTGTGTTGCTCCAGCGTCTTCATTGCCTGCTCCGATATCTACATTCAACTGGACTCGAGCAAGTGATACACAAAGCTCATCGATTTCTGGTGTATATTCTTCCATTCCAGGCTCTGGATTTGTAGTGGATTTACCATTAAATGCTTCTGATGCTCGGAATGCTTTGAACCAACTAAAGCAAGCCAAATACTTGGATATTGCTACTCGAGCTGTTGTGATTGAAGCTGCTGTATTCAACCCATACCTGGAGCTATTTGATTTAATTGTGGTTCTCATTGAGTTTCCACCGACAGGAAGTATTTACACTACATTTTCATCAACAGTACTCAATCTTTCAGCTTATACATCATCTGCAATCGGCAAAAGTACTACCGAGTGTCTTTTAGCAATTGGTGTTCTCATGTATGCTCTTGAAATGCTTTATAGTATGCTTCGGCACACGCCACGTCGGTATTTGAGCTCCAAATGGACAATAATTCATGTTATCAACATTGCATTGTTTATTGCAGTCATAACAATTCGTCTCGTTGGAATCAATTACATTTATGGATCGTCAACTACAAATTGGACAACTATATCAACATCAACGCTACTATCCAAGCTACGTTATTTAGCCAAACTCTATCAGAACGAACGTTCGATCAATGCTATCAATGCAGCTCTAATGTGGATTTTACTATTGAAATACACTCAAGTAAATATGAGCTATTATTGTACTTCTTAAACTTTTTGTATTAGGTATCACAACAAATGTATCTCTTGCTTCAAGTGGTGACTAAAGCAGGTAATGACTTGGTTAGTTTTATCTTGCTTTTTTTCATTTGCATCATTGGCTATGCTCAGGTATATTATGAAATCGATTTAAAGTAATTGTACATTAGGCGGGATATATTGCATTTTCCACTCAAGCTCCGTCTTTTAGTACTTTTGGACAGGCAATAATAACATTGTTACAAGCACTACGCTTTCGTCTAGATTACAATGAACTAGCAGCAGCTAACAACTCATTCGCGCCAATTTATTTTGCTTCATTTTATTTGCTAATAATTCTCATTGCAATGAATATGTTTGTTGCAATTCTACAAGAAGCATTTATGAAACTTGACAAAGACAAAATCTACAAGTTTTACTTTCCATTTGAAAATGGTATTGTCAAAACCTTGGGCTTTTACATCCAACGTTATTTGGTTTCTCTCAAGTATGGACAAGAAGCTGCTAAAAAGATGGAATTAACTCCATCAACTACAAACATAAACACTTTAGACAGAAGTACACGAAAGACTGATGTTCACCCATGGATGATGATGGAAATGCAAGCACTCACTGAAAGAGTTCAAGGGATGTTAAAGGTTCAAGAAGAAAAGAAAATGCAATACGAAAACATGGAAACAATACTCCGATCGATTGAAGATTCATGCTTGGAACTTAAAGTGACCAAACAAGAGTTAAGAAATAGTTTGTAAATGAAATACATGTGCATTTTTAAATGTTATTGATACTCATGCTTCGACGAGGTTGATCACTTGGTTCTTGGCGATGGGTATGATTTGTAGCAATAAAAGACTCGACCAAAGTAGTTTCTTCATCACAACTAAAGGCATAACCCGTGTTCGTACGTCGAAGGTTAGTACGTGGATGCCGTGATGGACGATGTGGTAATGTACTTGATATTGTATCGTCTTGGATATTAAATCGTGAACGTTCTTCAGGTGTTATGTCTTCAAGTGTCATGCTTAAATCAGGTCGTGGTTGATCTTCAATATGTGTGATTGTGATTCGTTGTGCTTTCTTCTTGTCGATCATCACAGCTTCTTGAAGAATTTGAAATAGTTCAGGGTTGAATAATCGTTGGTATTGATTCCATGCAAAATGTCGTCCCAACGCTAAAATGCAGCCGATAACGAGAATCATCCAGTATGAGCCAGAAAGGAAAGTAGGTACAAATGCACCAAACTCATCATAGCTGACTTTTAGCTGCACAAAGAAGTGGAATATTGTCAAGCAAAGGAATGCAATCAAAAACCACGAAAGTACACTGCCCCACCAAGTTAATCGAGGAACCCATGTCCAATTGCACATGACAAGAGTAATCTATTAATGTGAGACCATGTACTGTACGTGAACTGTGTACCTTTAGATTTACAATGAGCACAGCAAGAGTAAATGCTACAATGCCATATTCGACACGTGATTCACTGCCGACGGTGTTGGTGCTAGTATTGTAGCCGTACACCATTACAAGGAAGATGACCATTGATTCGTACAATGCAGCACAAAGCCATCTAATAACATTTTAAAATACTTCTAGAAAGTGAAATTTTACCTGAAAAATGTGTAGTAATTGAACAATTGGCGATTAGGGCCAACTGTATATAATGCAGGATACTTTAGACTCATGTCTTCTGGTAGATCTTGGTCCAATACTCCAAGAACAACAATAGGAAGCCCAGTGAAGAAGATATTGTACACTTGCACACCGATTTCCCAGTAGACTTTGGATCCAGATGCACCACTTAAGAAGCCATACCTACAAAACATTCCTCAGATAAAATTAACTATGATATACCATACCAGTATTGCGCAAGGACTAGAGTAATATTCTTGTAAAACATGTACACAACGACTTTGGAAATGCGAAGGTAGTTCCAGCGGCCATGGACCAACAATAGACGCTTGAGAAATCGAAATTGGGCAATAGCATAGTCGCTGGAGTTGACAGCTTGCATACCCTCTTGACCAGAAATCCCAATGCCAACATGAGCAGCTTGAATCATAGCCACATCATTTGCTCCATCACCAATAGCAAGAGTTCTAAACAGAAAAATAGTATCGATATAACCAACCACATTATACCTCGCTTCAGGAATATTTTCACGAATGAGTCGTACCATATCAGCTTTTTGGGCTGGTGAAACACGACAACAAATTACAGCAACACAGTATTGCGCCAAGCCAATTAAGTCAGCCTTAGTATGTGGCTTCAAAGCTACTTCCAAGGCTTCCTACAAATTATGTTACAAAATTAATAAAAAATAGAGATCATTACCCCATCAATGATAAGAGCATACGACTCTTTAGCACCTTTGGCATGGTATTCATCAGCTGCAGTTCGAAGTTTGTTTCGAATCAACTCTGAAGTCGAACAATTGTCCATGTTAATGATGGTTTGGTGGATCGAATTGTCAAGCAGGGCACAAGCTATAGAATAATCAGCTAATACTAAATTGGAATCAATTTACCGTAGCCAATATTGATAGCAGTCTCTTCCTTGTCTCCAGTAAGCATCCAGACTTTGATTTTAGCTTGCGATAGTACAGATAGGCACTCTGGAACACCACTTTGGAGTTTATCTTCAATGGCCGTAGCTCCAATGAGCTCCAAATTCGATTCCATTTCCTCCATAAGATTGTCAATAGCATTGGGTTGACCTTAACAACATTAATATTGAAAAATAATAGCCAGTAGATACCATTTTTGCGCTTTTCAAGCTCAGCAATGGATCCCGAAGCTTGTCGAAATTTGCCCGCCCAATCTGCAAAAAATTGTTCATCCAGTCTCTTCATTGCGATGGCAAGAGTTCGCAAACCATCGTCTGCATACTGTTCCATGTGTTGTGAAGTGATCTCTTCTAAGGCTTTGGAAGCAGGACACAAGCGTTGGTAAATCATCATATCGGCACCTATTTAACTATGGTCAATGCATATAAATGATTTAACAAGTACCCTTCGTGTACAAGTAGAGTTCGCCTGAAGGTAGTCGAGTAATGACTGACATACGCTTACGGGTACTGTTAAATTCTAATACTTCTAGTACTTCGTAAGTCTTTTTTGCCCCACAAGCATCTAGAATGGCTTTGCCCACTGCACGAGATTCAAATTTGTATCTAATCACTCAATTATACGGCGTTGTGGAACTTAAAATACCCCATATATTGAGCCCCAGCCACAAGAGCTTGTTCATCTGGAGACGAAGCAGACAAACGAATTTCACCACTTTCAAGCTGCTCAGGAATGACAGTATGACAGACTGCTAAATGTTCGAAGAAGCGATGTGTTCGTTCCTGTAGAGATGTTAATAGCGAATTGTGTTACCACATTACCTGTTGTTCAGGCCCATGTTTTCCTTCCATAGCTTCGACAAGTGATGGATCAACAAAGTTTACATAGGGAATTTGTTTGGCACCAGGTTGAGGTTTTGGTTCAGGTGGAATTGGTCTGCCTGCTCTCTTAAGGGCTGCACGACCAATTTCAGTCAAGCCTGATCCATAAGAGACACCATTGATGGAGCATTTGCGGAAGTCCATCACATTACATGTCAAAGTTCCTGTTTTGTCTGAAAAAATGTACGAGATTTGTCCGAGTTCTTCATTAAGAGCCATGGTACGAACAATAGCAGGTGTGTCAGTCTCAGCATGATACATTTCAATATCCCAAGCCATAAAACTCGATTGCAGAAACTTGACAGTTGTGAGCGATACGTAGAGAGAAATTGGAATGACTTGGTAGAGCAATAGAAAGTAGTAAAAGAGCATCGTGAACCATGCACCAACAGCATCTCCTGTAGTCTCAATCACCACGTTGTCCGCTGGATTTGTGCCATTGAGATACCATGCTTCTTTAGCAATTTCGTTTTGCCATGTAACAAAAACAGTCGCTGCAATGGAGCAAAGTACAAGAAGGCCAAGGCAGAGAATCCCAATCATCTTGTTCAGTGTCAACATGACGTCACTCCATTTATTTGGAGGAGATGATGCACTTTGCATGATCTTCGTATCACTTCCTGTGTTCAGAACAAGGCCATAAACCCAGTCAGTGTTACGCAATGTACAGCCACGAAGTAAAACGTTCTTGATGCTCAAAGGTTCATTTGGGAACGATTGTCCTGCAACCCAAACGTCAATATTCCCAGCAAATTTGTTGATAAAAGGATTTGGTGTTTCACAACTAACACATCCCTTAATCTTGTCAATGTCTGAAATTTCTCGCATGACTCCCATCGTAGCAGGTAAAGCTTGACGCAACTTTAAATTCGTCTCTCCATCAAGCGATTTCGTTTCAACATAACAAATCCCACTCGGTACAGCAGGATCAGGTTCTGCCACTGACAAAATCAATACATCAGCAGGAATAACTTCACGGTTCTTAATCTGCAATATATCTCCAACCTACACAAAAAACCAAGCATTTCTTTACTATTCGATAGCATTCGATACCTGTACTTCGGACCACAATCTGTTAGTAATCGTATTTTCCACCATTACATGACATATCGCTGAATTTGCTGCATTATCTGAAGCATGTCGTCGCCGATCTTCCATAATTGCAAAGATAGCATCAATACAAATGACAAAGAACAACGTTGGTGCATTTGTAGGTACACCATACGTATTCGAAATTGATTTGATCGTTTGCAAAATACATACTACCAAAAAGAACAAATTGGCCACTTTACAAAAGCTTTCAAACAAAAACTTTGGTAAAAATGAAATGATCGTATACTTGGATGTCACTACAACATTCGAACAAGCGCTGTACAACGTCCGATTCTGCTCCATATCGTTCAAATGCACTTGTCGAATCTCTCCTTCCGTAGATGCTACCACAGCCACGCTAGGAGTCTTCACACGACGGTATTCTTTCGCTGGAACTGGACCATCCGCCGTCAAGTTCCGACGGTCATCCGCGTCGCCCATCGCCAAAAATAAACTATTTATAACGTCAACGACTCTCAATTCCGGATAATCTATAAATAGTATCCGGGAATAAATAATATTCCGGATAAGACGATTGTGATATCCGGAGACCAAGATTAGAATTTTTTCAACTTTTTTTCAGAGACGAGCGATGGCAGCGTGGGCGCTCTTCTTTGGGTCGTTAATGACGGCATTTGGGCCGATTGCGTCGTTGTTTCTGCTGGTAGTGGCGCAGAGAGCCCAGTTAGTGATCGTGTCGATTACGTCTGCGTTCTTTTATTTGTTGGGGCTTTTAGTAGCAGCGACGATTTGGTCGATAATACCACCGTTGCAAACATCGATTCAAGCGACAATTCCAATAGCTATTGTGTTGCAAGAGATCTTTCGATATGTATTCTTTGTTGTGTATGTACGATGTGAATTGGCTGTGAAGAAAGTCACAACAAAACAAAATCAATTACCATTAAATGATCTTACAACGTCGTTTGGTAAGTAGAAATTTGGATGAATGGATGAATTGATGAACTACTATTAGCTTCTGGTGTTGGATTTGCTTTAATGCGTGCTTTGATGCTTTATGGTACGGTGTTGGCTGCTAGTGTACAAGGGGAAGGTGCTGCTTTTACAGAAACTTGTCCATCGATTCCACTTGTTTTTTCATCAGGTATTGTTGAAATTTTCTTAAAGGATATGGATTGAATTTCTCTTAGCATTGTCTACGTTGGCATTGACGTTGATGGATGTGGCATTGATGGTTGTTGCGTTTGAAGGATTTCGGAAGAAATCAATTGCTCATATTGCAGCGGTTGTGCTTATTCATCTTGGCTCTGGTCTCTCGGTAAGCACATGATGAGACATCATGGTTGAAAAATATGCGTAGAATCTACTCAATCTCAACGAAGTTGGATGTAAGGCTTCTATCCCACTCACGTTTGTTGCTGCAGCCCTTGCGATCATTGCAGCCTCCTTGACCATCAAACGATCAAGTACAAGTTCATTTTAAGTTGATTTCAAATTCATTTCGTTCATTGCAATCGAGCATGAGATCGTGGTACATGCCTCCACGTGTTCACATGATAGATGTATATGACTGAATTGTTGCTCAAAAGTTAATGTTTCTTAAAGAATATGTAGGAATCAAATAAAAAGACCTTGGGAGTTTGATGAGGTTGAAAAGTCTGCATTGCGCTGATCTGCACGCGTTACGCGAGTTCGGCTTTCTGCTGCGAGGATGGCAGCAGCAGTAGAACCTTTGCATCATTTAAGATACCACTTGCTTTGCAAGAATACCTCCATGCTTTGTAACCATGATGGACTCGGCCGCAGACGATTGAGGATCCTGGCTAAATGCAAAGCCACTGTTGCGTCGTGAAAACGATTTCGACGACGAATAGCTCTATATCACCATTCAACACACATCAAATGAGCATACGTACTTGTCGACTGCCACTGCTGTACCGAGAACTTTGTCGATGAAGTCGTTCTTCATAGTTTGCATCCACAATTCCTTCTTGCATGTGTCGAATAGGAAAGGATTGCACTGTACTGTTTTTATCATTCATGGCTTCATAATCTCCAGTTTCCATTTCGGTAGGACTACTTTGTTGGCCACCACTCTTTGGAATCATACCAAGTACAAATCGCTATGCCATTTCAGAAAAAGTCTCAATATAGAGCAATTACCTCTTGGACAACTTGCCATAGGAAAGGATAAAAGTAGCGTTGAAAAGCCATCCACGAAAAGTGACGTAAGAGACACATAACACAAGCACTCGGAATAACAAGCCAAAATGTCGAGCCTATACATCCTATATACAAAGTATTTCCATGGTCAGTTTACCATTTAAAGTATTTTGAGTTGTGCCATAATCCCCAGGCGAAAGCCAAAACCAAATTGATTCAATGTAAATTGTCACTGGAATGTAAGAGAGTACACCAAGGAACCACAAAGTGCCACCAGCCACCGTCCACGACATTTGCATTGGAATAATCTACATACAGAGTATGAGGAAATAGTTTTAGATATTTGCAAACCTTGAGATTGCACACAAACACAACCAGGGCAAATAGTACAATGCCATACTGATGAATTTCACCACTGCCTGTGCCATAGTGCAATTGATTATACCCATACATGGCAAAGATAAAGATGACGGCAGATTCATACACGGATGCACAAATCCACTTGAAAAAGACTACAGTGTTGAATAGTTCACCATTGAGCCCAACACGGTACAAAGCAGGAAATTGTTGTCCAATGTGCCAAGGAACATCATAGTCAAATACACCAAGAACAATAATTGGAAGTGAAGTAAATGCCATGTTGTACAATTGAAATGCAATTTCTGCATAAGCCTTTTGACCAGAGGAACCTATAACAGTTCATATACCATATCAAGGCGAAATACTATACCTGTTGTAAAAAGATAATAGTATTGAGCAAGCACCATCACGATATTCTTGTAGAACATATACCCGACCAATTTGGACATGCGAATGTAATTAAGACGGCCATGGTGCAACAAAAGTTTTTCCAAAAAGTAAAATTGCCCGATAGCATAGTCACTCGAGTTGACGGCTTGCATACCTTCTTGACCACAAATACCAACACCAATGTGGGCACGTTGAATCATAGCAACATCATTGGCACCATCACCAATAGCCAAAGTACGTGCCTTCGGATTGTTATTACGAACAAGACCAACAATTTCAGCTTTTTGGGATGGAGACACACGACAGCAAACAACACTTGCACATTGCAAAGCTACCTTGAGGAAGAGTACACAAGCTTCTTGATTCTGCATTACAATTTCAAGGGCATCACCATCAATAACCAAAGATCGACGTACGTCAGGGTGTTGTTCAACTGAGAGTAAACATTCAGCGAGACGACTTCGCAAGGCCTCAACATCAGGACATTCATCCATGTTGAAAATGTATTGCTCCATATCATTGTCCATAAGTTGACAGGCATATGCAATGTTGATAGCGGTTTCTTGCTTATCACCAGTTAATACCCACACTTTCATGCCCGCTTCCATCAATCGTGCAATAGCACGAGGGACATTGTCTTGAAGTTTATCTTCAATTGCAGTAGCACCAAGGAGAACAAGGTCTTTTTCAATATCTTCCATGAGACGATCAATTTCGTTAGGTTCACCACGTTTACGTTTTTCAATTTCAGACAATGATGCACAAGCAGCCTAATGGCATTGAGATTACAAACATACATCGTTCAAATACCCGATAAAGGGTTGACCACTTCATATACTCTTCCTTTGAAATCGTCTTTCGAGCAATGGTTAACGTACGCAAACCATCATCTGCAAAACTTTCAAGTTGACTGAATGTGGCCATAACCATGTCATGGTCATTCAAAGATTCGCTCAAAAGTGGTTGAATAACATTATCAGCACCCTAGTATACTTAAAACATTTTTAATGGTGATAATAGAGTACCTTTGTCAAAAGCATGTATTCACCAGAAGGATCTCTCACAACACAACTCATTCTCTTACGATCACTGTTGAATTCAAGCACATCACAGACTTGGAATTCCCAAAGTTCACTTTCACCCTTGGCATGCAAGAGAGCCTTGTTTGTAATACGAATTCGAGCTACACCAAGACCACGAGATTCAAAAGTAAATCCAAAGTATTTGGCTGCAGAAACAAGGGCTTGTTCATCAGGAGAAGAGGCCGAGTATCGTAAGGCAACATCTCCATCCTTGTTGGTATATTCTTCTGGAATAACAGTGTGGCAAATTGCCAAGTGCAAAAAGAATTCAGCTTCTTTCGATCGTTCAGAATTGCCATTTAAAGGAATAGTCTACAAAATAAACATGATAAGCAAGACAAAAGAGACTTCATGTACATTTAAGCGAGTCAAAAGGCGGGGATCTTCAAAATTGACGTAAGGAATCTGGTTTGCTGCTTTGCCAGTACTAGTAGGTTCAGCGACTGCAATCCCTTTACGCTTTAAAGCAGCACGACCTGTTTAGTAATATAAGCGACAAAAATTTAATGATATCTACCAATTTCAGTCGTCCCAAGACCGTATGAGACTCCATTAATTGAGCACTTTCTAAACTCCATAACGTTGCAAGTAAGTGTGCCTGTCTTGTCCGAAAAGACGTAAGAAATTTGGCCAAGTTCTTCATTTAACCCCATCGTTCTGACAATCATACGTACATCTAATCAAAAGAGTGATATTAACCTAGGAAAAACAAAATACCCAAGGCAGCATAATAAACATCAATGTCCATGGACATGAAAATAGCTTGAAGAAACATGACAGTAGAGATAGTCACGTATAGAGACACTGGGATCATTTGATACATAAGAAGAAAATACCCTCCACATGCTACAAGCCTACATATATTGGTTTAACAAGTGAAAGAGCATAAAGAGTTACCATCGACTAAATCCCGTGTATGAGTCAGAGGGGATGTAGCAAGTACTATCGTTAATGATAGTGCAATTAAATTTGTCAAAATTTTGTTCCTACAGAACAGTGAAAGTTGCACGAAGAATATAGCTGATACCCAAAAGAAATGGGTTGTCGCAGCAATAGCACAAAGGGCAAATAGCAATAAAAGAAGCCATTTGATCATGATATTGACTTGATCATTGATAGAACTCCATTTCGTAACAGGTTTTGATGCACTTTGCATGATTTTTGTATCTGGACCTGTATTCAATACAAGTCCATACATCCATTCAGTATTTCGAAGTTGACACCCACGCAATAAAATGTTTTTGATCGAAATCGGCGTTTTTTCTTGTCCATCAACCATTAAAGTACCAGAAAATCGACTAATAGCTTTATTTGGTTGTTCACATTCGACATAGCCGTGTAATGCCAAAGTTTCTGCTTCTGTCTGTACAGAAAGTGTAGATTCCATAGCTTGTCGAAGCTTTAAATTTGTCTCCCCATCTAATGATTTAGTTTCAACATAACAAATTCCTGCTTTGTTAGCTGGATCATTTTCATGTACAGCAAGAATTAAAAGATCTGCTGGAGCTGTATCACGATTTGAAAGTTTAACAATCGATCCAACCGTCAAATTTGCCCATAAAATAGTGTCCAGTGATCCATCTTTCTTAACAATCCTGCATTTCGCTGAATTAGCTTCTTCATCAGCCAAATGACGCCTTCGATCTTCAATAATAGCCAATACCCCATCAACCTACATACTACAATCAAATCTTACTCTCATTTAATTCATTCTACCGCTAAGATAAAAACCAACACAGGTAAAGATGTTGGCCAGCTACGCACACAATCATGATATCCTCAATCCTATAGTACGACAAGCATACCCATTCGTATTCGAGATAGCAGGAACACATTGCAATGCCGAGACAAACAAAAAGTAAGCATTTGCGAGCTTCTTGAAGCTTTCAAACAAAAATTTTGGCAAAAACGACCACACCGTGTATTTGGACGTAATCACGACGTTGGAACAGAACAATCCATGATCCTCTCCTGTTGATGCATTCAAATAAACCTGTCGAAACTCATTCACGGGCGTAGGACCTCCTTTAGGCGATGGACGAGCCGCTTGGTACGCATGCTCATCTCGCGTCATCATCGCCAGTGCAAAGTCAGTCAAAGTGCAAGTAATATCGATCCTGATTGGTCCATTACCATGAGTGAAAATATACACAAAAAAAGTCCCGCCATCCCCAACCGTCATATAAAATTCAATACGTACTTAAGAACCGGTTCAATCGAACTTAACTGAAAATCGAAATCTGAAACTCCTGAACGGTCATAGGGCGGTTGAATCATTTGAAAATAGATAGAAAATGGGCGACGTGGCTGATCTTAAGAAGAAATGCGAAGCGTTAAAAGACAAGATTCAATCGGTCCGATCGCAAAAAAGCAATGGTGGCTTTGAAAATGATGGCACAAAAGCAATTCCACCAGCTCCAAAATGTAGACGTGTACTTAAAGGTCATTTTGGTAAAATTTATGCCATGCAATGGGGTGGAGATTCAACATCACTTGTATCTGCATCACAAGATGGGAAATTGATTGTATGGAATGCTATGTCTACCAATAAAGTACAAGCCATTCCTTTACGTAGTTCATGGGTCATGACATGTGCGTATGAACAAAAACAACGAAATATGGTCGCATGTGGCGGACTTGATAATTTGTGTTCAATCTATCATCTTGGGTAAGTGGATACTATAAGGAATGAATTTTGTGATGAATGAATTAGGCAAGCACAAGTCATGCGTGCTGCAAAAGAACTTGCTGCTCATGATGGGTATTTGAGTTGTTGTCGATTCATTGATGAAACTAACATCATTACGAGTTCGGGTGATTCAACTTGTATTCTATGGGGTATATCTACTTTATTTGCAATGATATGAATGATGTATTTTAGATGTTGAATCGGGTGAAGTTAAGACTACGTTTAAAGATCATACTGGGGATGTTATGTCAGTTGCAATCAATCCTCATCATCCCAACATGTTCATTTCAGGATCTTGTGATTCTACAGCTAAAGTTTGGGATTTACGCGCAGGAAAAGTGACTCATTCGTTCCATGGTCATGAATCTGATATCAACTCGGTTGATTTCTTCCCTAATGGTACAGCTTTGGGCACTGGATCGGATGATTCTAGTTGTCGTCTCTTTGATCTTCGTGCGTATGGTGAAGTGAACAACTTTTCCAATGACAAAATCCTTTGTGGTATTACAAGTGTATCGTTCTCCAAATCTGGTCGATTTCTTTTTGCTGGGTATGACGATTACAATTGCTACTGCTGGGATACTCTAAGCAACACTGGACAGCATGTGTATCAACTTACAGGTCATGAGAATCGTGTTTCTTGCCTTGGGTACTTGAATAACTTTTCTCATCTAATGATATCTCTAGTGTGAGTCCCACGGGCCAAGCGTTGTGTACAGGTAGTTGGGACACACTACTTAAAGTGTGGGCTTAACAGACACAGAGTCGAATGCGTGCGTTCTTTATATCTCATACATACATATCGAAATTCATCTATTGTGTCCTGCTTACTCGATTGCCCGACGAGGGATATAAAACTTGCAATTTCGTTGGCGATTCTCTTTGATCTGTCGTGCTCGTTCCTTTCGCATCATTGTTAAGCCATGATGACTCATGGAGTGGATTGCATTGGGATCTTCAGGTAAAAGTTCCGTGTACACACGATACTTTTGTACAAGACGATGCAAAATACTTGCGTGCTTGTCGGGTAACTTTAACCCATGTCTGTCCATTTCTTCTAGTCGTTCTAAAGCACTACGCAAGCGTTTGTTGCGAGCATAATAGTCTACGAGGATGCCATAGAAATCTGCATCAGGTTGGATCCCTTTGTCTGCAATTTCATTCACAAGGCTTTCAGCTTGTTCAGTTCGCTTGGCATTGACAAACATGCGCATCAAATGCTTGTACGTGTAGATGTCTGGTTTTACACCCTTTCAATGACATTAGAAATGCCTTCACACAGCAATTAATATCGTACATGCTTTAGAAACTCGTTCTCGACGAATTCCAATGCTCTTTGAATACGTAAAGCATTCGTAAAGACGCTCAATGTTGCATTCAGAAGCTTCTCCGATGGTCCATGTTGTTCAAGAGCAATGTTGTACAACTCAATGCCCTTGGTGATATTCTCTTCTTGGAATTGCGAAAAGTTGACCAAGTTGACAGGGTTGTACTTCAATGGATCCATCTCTCGCATAACCTCATCATAGTCCATCGTCACCAATGCTTTCTCTTCTTCATCTTCTTCCTTGGCTTTGGCTTGATGAGGACGTAAGTACCTCTCCAATTCTTCTTGTTCAGCAGGAGTCAATCCTCGTACACGTCCTGAGGTTCCTACTTCACCACTTTCATCCCAATCCAAATCTTCTTCTCCTTCCCAGTCATCTTCATCGTAGCCCATGTTATCATCAGAGTAAACACTAAATTATACATGAGCATTCATCAGCTTGAAGGACGTACTCTTGACGAAATGGTCGATCCAAGTCAATGACATTTCCATTATCATCGAATTCTGTGCGTTCTTGGACGATAGGATCCACAGCTTCAGGTGGAGCAATGTTTGAACGTGCTTTACTCACAACTTGCTTGATCTGAGCACGAGCATAGACCTACATGATCATTTTCAATGATTGTTGTATGCATTTAATGATGTACATTGATCAACTGAATGGAAATGGCTGGTGTTGATGGAACTTTACGACGATTCATATCCCACACAAGCTTTTCAGCTCCCCGAAGATCACCATGACGAGCACAAGCAGCGAGCATGTTGGAGTAGGTAATGACGTCCTAGATCATCATGAGACTTAGTGAATAGTCGAGTGTGAATACTGGGATGTGATCGTATTGATCTTGCATTTCATTGTAGAATTCCCAAGCTTTGTGAGCATAGTATGGTGAATTGGCACATGCAAGGATCATATTGTTGTACGTAATCGTGCATGGAGTCATACGAAGCTCAAGCATGTCTTCTAGGAGATTAATAGCTCGTTCAACTCGACCAGCTTTAGCATATCTACATTATTATGATGTGAGCAAGCGTAAAAAGATGGAGAAGTACCCATGAATGATCGAATTGAATGTGATGAGAGATGGTTTAGCAACGTAAGTACGCATCATGTGAAAAGTTTCAAATGCACGATCTAAATCGTTTACAGCAATTGACGAATTCATCAAGATCGTAAAGGTAATGAGACCTGGTCGGATTCCATTAGCTTGCATCTTTTCAAATATCTAGACAAGCATGAGCAAAGATATAGAAAGTAGAATGTTTACATTGTAAGACCAGTCAGGACGTCGAGCACGTGTGCATGCTTGCATGACGGAATTGTACGAGTGTTGCGTTGGTCTCATACCATGCTCTTTCATGCGACCCAACACACGAACAGCCTTTGCTGCTTCACGATTTTGAGCAAGAGCACAAATATGATATACGTAGCAACGTTCACTTGGGACAAGAGATGGAGAGAGTGAGCCACGATTTAGTACAAGCGAGCTAGATGTAGACGCTTCTTGATCAGGTACAAGTTTATTTTGCCCAGATTGTTGATATTCGAGTTGAGATAACAAAGCTTCAGTTGCATCAGCTCGACCGTGAACAGCATAAGCACGCATAACTTCTGCTAACCCATCAATGGTTTGCTGTTCGTGTGGCATGCTATAGAAATCATTGGCAATTTCTTCTGGATCAACGTCACGCAATGTAATATCCATAACATCAGAAAAATCATATTCGCGATATCGGCCAGAATCAATTAATTCGTCAAATGCAAGGTCATATTCACGTGTAAGTTCTTCATCCTGTTCAAATGCCACGAATGCTTCTTCTTTATTTGCAAGAAAGCTAGCTTGTTGCTTCAATTGACGCATTCGTGTAACATGATCAATATGTCCTTTGCTTATTGCTGCTTTTTTCTTTTGTTGCTTTGTAAGTTCCTTCTTAAAAACTCGAGGTGTTTTGACAATATGACCAGAAGCTCCATCTCGACGCTTAAACAACGCTGCAGACGCATGGAAATCTGCAGTTTGCATGCAGCGAGCAATGCGCAGACCTCTTGATGGTGCCCACATAGACACAACTTGATTTTGATTCGTTCCTATTGATTCGTTGCACCAATTGCAACCAATTATCTACCCTCGATTTAAGAACTAATGTCATGCGTTATAAGTATATGCTAGTCATGAATCTCGATGTAAGAACTATTCAAGGTGCGTTTTAAGAACACGAAAAATGTTATAAAGCATGAAAAAATGATATTAACTTTATTCTTCATCGTCTTGGGATTTTCTCTTCTTGGACAATTCAGGTTTCTTTTCAAGAACAAAAACACCAACACCAAGCCCACCAATGTTGACATGCAATTCTTGAACTATCGAAAGTGCAGCAGTGGATTTACAGCACAAACAAGACTTGATAAGTTTCTTGGACATTACGAGTAACACTAGAATATATCAATTTTTGGTTGAGTCAAGCAATATATGTTTACCAATGCGACCATTTACACGCAATACACGATTGAGTTCGGCCATACAGCGTGGATATAGCTAAACACATTTAGGTCAAGGTTTACTAGGTAATTGATACCTTGCCATTCTTTTGGTGGCTGCCACAGCGAACACCAAAAGGCATGTCAATCACTATTTTGTCAACACTTTGATCTCGCAAAGGTAATCGCTGAGAGTCCCAACGACATACTCCAGCAAATCGATTTGTGACATTGATTCCTGCCATGGTCACTGCATCAGTATCTACATCACCTCCAATAGCAAAGAGTGGTGATGGAAGATATGTAGCTGAGGCAGGAATTGTTCCAACGCCACACATTGCATCTAGCACGATATCTCCAGCTTCGATATTTGCAAGCTGTAAAAGCATATACGCGGTGCTTGGACGAAGTGTTGAAATGTACTGAATAGATTTCATACTTGGATGGCGTTCTTCATTAGCTAAACGGCTTTTAAAGAAAATTTTACGAGGATCTGCGAGAGATAAGCCTAATGCAAACGTTAAAAGAGTCTTTATGAAGCATTTACCACATACTAAATGGTTGTGCAATACAAAGCAAACGACTTCCATGTGAAACTCGGTCAAGGATACTTTCCATCCAAATTGCTCAAAGATAGTACCCCCAACTTCCCCAGCAATCTTCTCGGAATTGTAAGCATGTTTACCATCACGTACACATGATGCACGAAAACGAAAGCTTGGATCGGATGTAGGAACAGACGAAGCCATGTGAGCAGCCCAGAGTTCTAATGCTGCTTTCCAGTCTGCAGAGGCTACGATTTGCTACACTATATGAGCAAGTAGATCTATCAAGAGATGTGTGTACCGAAATTTGATCCATACCACTAGCATCTTCTACATTAATATCGTTTGCTTCAGTTAAGAATGCCAAGAATGCCTAATGAGATAGATAGAACGCATATCAATACGAGAATGAACCTGGATCGAACAAAGAGCTTTCACTTGTGCAGTCGATGAAGTGGTTTCAAGGACTAGTTTACCCACAGCAGCTTCACCACGTTCATAGTCTCGATGAGGATACTTGGTATTAGCCTGAGGTGTAATTACGCTCAATGAAATGACCTACAAGCGTGCGAAACAAGAGCAGAGATGGATATGCATACATCGAGTTTAGCGTGGATTTCTTTCACTGCGAGGTACTCGAGACCTCGGATGACAAGCAAAAGGTACTTCATCTTTGAATGGTCACACAGAAATCATATGATATGAGGCTAAATGCAGATTGAAATTATCTTTACTCTTTTGTGTTGAAAGCTACAGCAGCAGCGCAGAGACGAGCAACAAGTCCATGTAGCTGAATGATCGTTGTAAGTCCATCAGCAATGCACATGTGAGCTTGTCCAATACATTTGACATAGTCAAGTTTAAGTTTTTCATCCATTTCAAGACTTTTGGCAACACGAAAGACAGTGCCAATGATATCGAGTGCTGAATATCCTGTTCTCCACAGTGCTGTCATTTCTTTCTCTGCAACAGCGATATTACCACTGACACATGCTTCGACGATTGATTTTACTGTTGTTGGGTGTGGTTGATCGCACACCTTAAAGACATTTGCATCGCTGATAAAACCAAATCCACTGTGTGTTGCTTGACAATTATTGAGAGCATTGCGCATGTCTCCTTCGGCTGTAAAGATCAATGCTGCCATACCATCATCATTGAATCCAACACCTTCAGCTTCACACACTTGAATAAGCCGCCCTAAAAGCATTTCATCTTTTAAACGAGTGTACCGAAGAATTGCACAACGACTTTGAATTGGCTCGATAATCTTTGTCGAATTATTGCATGCAAGAGCAAATCGTGTTGTACTGCTAAACACTTCCATTGTTCGTCGAAGTGCTTGTTGGGCTGCTGTTGTCATCGAATCGGCTTCATCAAGAATAACTATCTTATGACGATTTGGTGGCAATGTTACTTTTTGCATAGCAAACATTTTGATTTTATTTCGAACCTGGAGCAAAAGTTAGTGTTGGGTTGATACAAAAAATATACCGTGTCAATACCACGATCATCCGACGCATTTAGCTCGAGTACAGCAGTCTTCATAAGTGCATCGCCTAAAAGATCCCTTGCCAAACACAAGATCGAGGTTGTTTTGCCAATGCCCGGAGGACCGCTGATGATAATATTTGGCATGTTACCCTCGCGGGCGATTACACGTAGGCGACTTACAGTCTCGCTATTACCGACGACCTCAGACAGAGTTGATGGACGATACTTCTCGACCCATGGAACCTCAAATGCAGTCGACATTTCGATTGTAAGGTAGGAAGGATTGGTCAAAAAACAACCAATCTTGAGCGAAACCTTAAATAGTGTGCACAATATACCACTATTTATTCTTTTCACAAAATATGCAATTGTTGCATCACAAAGTTGTTGTAAGGCTAATGACATTGGTAACTAATAATTAAACGTTAAAAAATCAGAGGTAGTGTATATAAAATATCAAAATCATCTAATTTAAGTAAAAAGTGGTATTCAGAAAGAATAGGGGGTCTCAAGCTTAGCAAAAGTAAAAAGCAGAGCTAAATTGCGTTTGCTTTCTGCTAAAAATTTCTGGCAGAAGTACAAAGCAGACGCATAATTAATGGTGTCAATAAGTAATTCTTTCATATTGAATTGCAAGTAATGTCTTAAATGTGGAGAAGCAAGCACTGGTGCTAAGCGCATTGACTAAGAAGCTAACGATGCAGGGGTGTGAATAGTTTATATTGTAGAATGCAATCGTATTGGTCAAAATTCATCAATTCTGCTTTTCTACACAAATGATGTTTGATACCCCCTAATGATTTCGCTTCAACAAACCATGACAAAAAATCCTACCTAGAAGACATCACAGTACTGCGAAATAGGCGTAAACACACCACAATACAACAATTTCAATTGATAATACTCAGGAAGCAGCATGATTAAAAATATGAAAACTAAAATACCAACTTCGCCACCATTCAAATAAGTGAAATTCGTCTCTGTTAACTAACGAATAGGCGAAGTTAATTTATAGTGAAAATACCATCATACTAATACTGAAAAATCTATGAAAGGACAGTTACATGATGGCATTGGAAAAAAATATAACGAGGTAATAGAAATACAAGGATTTATGTATCAACGAAGTAAAATAATAATCGATGCTTGGGTCGCCATAGTCACAATATTAAGTGACTAGTCTTGTATGATAACATGAACTATTTTGTTCAACACCATTGTATTTACCTTGTCACTGCTCGACTGCGATAAGAATTTGCATTCGATAGAAGCACATTTAGTGCTACTCATGGCAACATTGTAACATGTTATAGCTCGAGTCTACGAGATGGATGAAATGGAATTATATACAAATTCAAGTATATAAAAGGCACCGTTTTAAGAAAATTTTCATAAACCCTTTTAACTTAGTACAAGAATATACAGAGCATTAAGTAATAATCCCATATGCAAATGAAAGATTCAGTACAGTTTGACAGGTTCATTACTTACGGGGACAGGAATTTAGAAAAATATGCCACATATCGACCATGCAGAAAAAACACTAAC
>JNBS01001244.1:0-22317 GCA_002081575.1 Thraustotheca clavata | reverse complement strand
AAGTAAACGTGTTCAAAGATACATGGCGAAAGTTTCGAATTTGGGCAACACACACGGCTTTCTAATTGTCCACCAGTGCCAATGAAGATAGCTTCACCAGGAGCAACATCACGTTCCAGTTTATAATCAAGCGTATCAATAGCCACCGATTCTGAAGCTACAACATAATCGGTTCCATGGTAACTTTTACGCGAACCAAACACCAAAGGACGAATACCATTAGGATCACGGAAAGCAAGAATACCATAACCATTGATTAATGCAACTACTGAATATCCACCACGGCAACGAGTGTAAAGTCGTGCAACAGCATCAAAGATTTGGTTTGTCGTCAATGGATGGCTCGATTTCAACAATTCATCAGCAAGAATGTTCAACAACATTTCCGAATCCTACAAATAATGAATTTCCTATTGCATATACCATATTTACCGAGTCCGTGTTAACATGGCGAAAGTTAGTGTTCGCCAACTGGTCGACCAATTCATGCGAATTGGTCAAATTTCCGTTGTGAGCAAGAGCAATGCCGTATGGGGAGTTGGTGTAGAAGGGCTGAGCTTCCGAACTGCTCGAAGAACCTGCGGTGGGGTATCGGCAATGACCGATGCCCATGCAGCCCATGAGCGACACCATGTGATTCTGTTTGAACACATCGCGAACGAGCCCATTGTCCTTGCGAAGGTGGAGCTTACCATTGTGCGATGTCATAATGCCTGCAGCGTCTTGACCTCGATGTTGGAGAACTGTAAGACCATCGTAGAGACTTTGGTTGCAATGTTCGTGCTTGTTGGCGAGCAAGACCGCGATGATACCGCACATGCTTTCGAAAAATGAAGTCCAGCGGATTTATTTCTATTGAACTAGGTATACCAGCCGTTACGTTTCGAAATTGAGATGCAGGCTGCGAATCTATTGTCTCGTCAGTGGGTAACTTAATGTTATATTATCAGCCAATCATTGGAATTGATTCATCATCAAAGATGTGCTGGACTCGAATGGTTGTGTAATCGCCTTTTGGACTGGTTGATCATGCAGGAGCAGGAAATGCAAGAAAGAAGTAGAGCTCAGAAAATATGCATTCATTTGAAAAGAAAACTTTAAATACAACATCTATTCATTGAGAAATATTGGAATACAAAAACTAAGATATAGAAAAACTAAGAAATAGAGCCAAAACTAAGGAATAGGACCAAAACTAAGAAATAGAGCCAAAACTAAGAAATAGGACCAAAGAATGGAGATTGAATCGAGTCAAAAATGCAATGAACAATGATACTGCAATTCAAATTCACAAGGATATTGAGCTAGGAATAGAGCTAAAAATGTCTAGAATGTCACTTGGAAATAGAGCTGAACGCAATTGAAGTGATAAGCAATGAAATAGAGGTTAATTCGAGTTGAAGAATTATAGAACATACTAATATTTGGTCAATTGATTTTACATTAATTTCAAGAATTGCCTATTGACAAATACATGTAGAGCCATCGTGAAGCTTGATGGTAGTTGTGGAATGATCAGAGGTAAAAATGAATAGCACGAGTAGAGAAGAGTGAGGAAAAAATGAGGTATATTCATGCCGAGTTACATAAAAGCAATGTTTTCGGATGCAAAGGTGGCGTTCCACACTTGTAAGAGTTCAGGAGATAGCGCTTCGTTGGCAATGTTTGGATACTAAATCATAGGAAATCAGTTGGAAAGAATGTTGAGATAATAACTTACAAAGCCAGGAGTGCTACGACATAATTGGGATAAAGATTCACAAAACATGCGTTTGGGGTTGGGAATGAAATCCAAATAATCAATGCCACCAGAAGCTGACGAAAAATGAAGACTGGAAAATCCTGCATCATAACCTATATAGTTCAATTAGAAAAGATTCTTATAGCCGAAATAATTGTGTACCAGTTTCTTCCAAATCCAAAAGAATGTCATCTTCTGTTTTAAGTGTGATCAAACTGCTTTTATCATCTTTTTCAACTAAAGTTGTTGCGATAGATTGGAATAAATTGCGAAGAGCATTAGCATCTTGTTTAAATGGAGAATCACACACAAGAAGTGTTAATCCAACAAGAGCCGCCTACAACCATTGTTATCCTAAATTCCATATACTTTTTAATACCTTTTTTTCAGCAGCATTAGCACGAATAATATGCTCAACCCAGAGAGGTAATAACATAGTTGTCATACTATAAACACAGATGATAAATAAATTACTCGACTATAAACAAGAAAATACCCAGCTTGGCAACCTTCAAAAGCATTAATTAAGTGCATTGTACCATGTTTTGCCATGAAAATGCTAAATGTGAGAAACATTTCCTTGACATAAAGCGTGCCATTGCGTCCATGTAAACGGGTTTGCAATCGCATCATTAAAATCTTGACAATTTCCACAAGCAATCCTTCGTACGATGACCTACAGATTATAAAGTCAAAGATTATTTATCAGTGTCATATCGTACAATGGAAGGCATACAAAAATGGGTTTAAGTAGAGCAAATGCTTGAGTTTCGGTAGTACGATTCGATACAAGCTTTTGGAAGACTCCAAGAATGCCTTGAATCTGTGTAGCTACAGCACCAGGAAATTTACGAAGATAGGTTTCAAGCAACTTAACAATGGCAGCCACCGTACTAACACGTTCCCATAACGCTGGAGATAGCAACACAGGGAATAAATTGGCATAAGCTGCAGAAATAGATGTAGAGACACTCAAATCAAGAAGTTGGGCTAAAATTTGATAGACGTATGGGCACAAAGCTTCGACGTCCGACATGAGAACCTTTTGAAATGGAGGGAATAGAAGTTGCTCAAACATCTCAACAAAGGCAGGATTAGCTTTGCACACATTGTTAATAAGCATCGACAGCGATTCAAAAAGACAATGAGAAAATGCTGGATTGCTTGGGTTGGCACACACTTGAGATAGTAAAAGTGTGAGCTGTTGGACACACACATCAGCAAGCGGAACAATAGCATCTTGACCAACAACAAAAAGACGAAGCACCATACGCATCAAATAATCATTTTCAGGGTACGATGGAGCAACGAGAATTGTAAATACTTGGTTGAGTAGAGGTGCAAGGTATGGTTGAAGCATAGCCTTGGTAAATCGACGTTCATTACCATCTTTGACCGTCAAAATCTTTTCAATACAATAAGCAGCGTAGCTATGAACAACAAATTGGCCTGGAATCAAACAATTAGAAAGCAATGGGAATAGTTGTTGGGTCAATTGGGGAGGCAATTGATTGCGGAATGTAGCCACAAACTTAAGAGCACCAGCAATTAAAAGCATCGAAGTTTCAGAGCTAATATCAACTTGTTGTAGTGTAGGAAGAACATGTCCATTGAAAATATCAAGAAGTGGTACATTAGGATGCACCTCAGAGACACCACGAGTACGAGTTTGTTTAACAGCAGCCAAAGCAGTCACAAGATTAATCTAAAGGAGCAATTAGATATTTTAAAATGAAGATAATACATACCGCAACATCCTTTTTCATCCACTTTTCACGAGGAGAAGCTGTGTACTCTTGCAACAAGACTGTAATAGTTTGGAGGCAAATACGAGTGACTGATTGTTCAAACTTCGAACGTAAACCACGCAAAAGCTCTGTAGCTGCTGAACGACGAGTATCTCCATCGGATCCTTCAATATCCTTACGAATGTATTCCAAAGGATTATCTTCAAAGAGCTCAACGTCTGACTCACGTAATTCCAAATTTCGGACAACAATTGAATTACAAAGCTCTGAAAGAACTTCTTCATTTTCAAAGAGATTGTTATTGATTCCTTGTAAAGCCACCGAGCGTAAAAATTTCATGCTTTTAGCAGCTACTTCATCATGTTTAATATAAATTGTCAATTTGGTCGAAAGATAGCTCCAAATTGTTTGAGTGAACGTAGGCAAATATGGTGCAAATTCATCATCATATTTTTCAGCGTAAATAGTAATGTTATCAAGCACCGCACTGTGGACAAGTGTGATTAAATCCACTTCAACTTCTTCACTTGCATCAATGATGCCAGCATTTTCATACTTAAGTAAATACTCAAAAGCCTCCATCCAAGGTTTGATATTATCTTCAAAGTACTCTGGAATATCTTGCCAATTGAGCGAAAAAAAGATGCGACTCATTGTGCGTAATGCTGTCAAAATGGCTTTAACATCGACAATGTTAGTAGCTGATTGTAGACGTTGGGCCATAGCTGTGAAAAGAATCAAAAGTGGTTCCTAATGCATATATCAATACAATTCACACTTAATATTTACCTGAAAGTTTTCCAAACAATACTTGAGCTCAAGGTACAATGCATCACTTTTAAATGCATGTCGAAAGCGTTTAAAAATTGCATTCGACGTCTCAAGCACACCATTAATCGTTCTATAATCACTGTTGGGATTGCCTAGCTTTTCTACAATCTGTGGCAGCAATTGGGGCCATTGATTTGGAAAGTCATACTCGCCTATTGTAAACAATGCTGCCGACAATTGCTTCATGAGGTTTTCTGGCATTTCACACATAAGTCCAACAATATGCTCCTTGACAAGAGCCTTGCAATCTATGTGAATCTTTCCTCCTTCTGGGTCCCATTCTTGTTTGATAGTGTTTTTAAACGCAATCGCTGCTGCCAAGCGAATAGCTTGGGGTACGTCTGTCGCTCGCAACACACTCAAAAGCAAAAGAGGTCCGTTAGGCTGCTGCACCACGGCCTTGAGACTCGCTTCAGCAGCACGTCGAGGCTCTGCTGCAGGTGAAAGAGACTGTTCTAGCACGCCCACAAGCGCTGTGAGTTCTGCGGGGGATCCCATGCTCAACGCCATCTTGACCCCAAATCAAAATGTCTTATGCATTGTCACAGGAACTACCACGTCCACCCGCACTTGCATGGCTCTTTCTCGACAACGAGAGCAGCTCAAGGCATTCAAACAACGGATAAAGCCTTGTATTAGTACTGGTGACAGGCTGTAAAGATGCCAGCGAAATCGGTGAGATCAACTCTGCCACCATCATAATCACCAACACACTCGATTCCAGAACCTTCGATTGCAAGAATGAAAGTGACTGATGGAGATCACAATTGTATTTGCTTTTGCAATCGCACGGCAGTAAAACAAGCGCCGTTGCGTCCCTCGCCTTGAAAAAATATATCTACTCTGGTAGATATTCCTGTGGTTGAAAATGAGACAAAGACAATAAAGAAGACCTCTTTTACAACTTCAGAAGTATGTAGCAATTCGTAATGTATTATTCTTGACGCTTGCATTATCTCTAAATAAACATCTTTTTATTGACGGCAAATTGGACAATTGAGGCGAGTGTTGTACCACATACAAATACACGTTTCATGAAATACATGACCACATTTCAAAGCAACTCGATGAGGATATTCCATAACATCATCTTCTGCACTAAGACAAATACAACAATCCTCTTCAAATGTTTTTGCCATATCTAATGGCATTGTCGTCATACTTTCCAATTTCAGCAAAGCATGTTGATCCATTGGATATTCCAATGCACAAAATTCTTGGGTTGTATGAAGAACTTGACGATACCAACGACAATGAGCTACTTTAACTGCATGTGTCGATAACAAAGTAAACAAAACATTCAATAATTCCAAAATAATGGGTGCTTTCTCTCGAAATATCGCTCGAAATACAATTTTTTTAATTTGTTTGCCCATTTCAAGTAAATTTGGGCATTTCGATCCCTTTGCAATTCGTCCAACTTGCTTCATATACCGCTTCATTTCTCCATACGTACAAAAGAATTTCCAAAAGAGATCATGTTGACGATTTTCCAGTGCCACTTCATACTGTGTGCCCCATCCAAATGGGAGATCTGTTTCAAGTGGAAATACTCGCACCACAAGATCTCTTAAGCTCGTAGCACGTCGAATATCAGCTCGACGCAGTAGAGTTTCCTGCAAGTAGCTCTTGGTGGCCATGCGAACAACGCGATGAAGAACTGCGAGGTGGTATCTTAGGAAGAATAGAAAGTTCAACAACACGCTTATCGTTCCATGTCTCATACAAGTTCCAAATCGAAACATCGATAAGGATTAGGGTCCATAAACACAACAATATTGTCGTTACTAGTTACTATAGTATATTCGTCTGTACAAACCTACTACTAGTTTGGCGTATCTTCATTTTCATCCTTTTTCTTGGACTTCTTTCGCTTCTTTTTAGCTTTTTTTGGTGTTTCGGGCGTGCCTTCATCCGTACCTTCCGAACTTTGCTTTCGACTACGACTTTTAGGTGATCCAATAATTGAAATATCTTCATCAATCATGTCAGTATCAACACTATCCGTGTCATCTTCATCATTGCCAGTTGAACTCTTTTTTTTGTTTTTCTTCTTCTTCTTTTTCTTCTTCTCCGAGTCACTGGTGTCGACTGGCCAAGGGAGATCATCAATAAAGCCCAAGTTTTGAGCAAAATCCGACCCAAGATCAATGCCAGGTACAAATTCAGGAGGATCAGGAATACTTGTATACCCACTGTATCCACCATATCGAGACATGGATGTTGGTACATTAATACCAAGCCCTTTGACTACCATAGCTGATGTAATGGTGCGAAGTTCAGGTTCAAATTGATGCCATTTTGCATGAGAGCCAAGGAAAGTTCGAATGTACGCATCAGGAGCAACAGCAGAAGCTTGGAGACGTAAAAGATTGCAACAATAGATAATGTATCCACGAGCAGCTTTATCTTCGTTGTGATATGCTTTAATGAGCGTTGTCACGAGTTTAAGTTTCTGAAGGAGTGGCCTCAAAATTGATTCATCGTTTGTGCGAATTGCAGAAAAGATCAAACGGCAGAAAATACCTTGATAAAGGTTATTGTGGGGAAATTGAAGGAACCAAAAGACTAGAGCCTGCCATGTTTCAAACGTAAAGTGTTCTAGCAATGCAGGGTCATTTCGTACAAGTTCTTCAACCATTTGAATCAAATCCATTCGAAAAGCTGTGAATGGAAATTGAACAGAGTAACCTGTGTGCTTGATAGTAAAATCTTTCGTTCCTGACACTTTAATTTGTGCACGATATTGTTGTACAATAAAATCCAAGTATTTTGTAATTCCATGACCACCAACATGGCTAAAAATCCTTGATCGTAAAGATAGCAATTGATTAGGCACAAGGTTCACAATAGTAGCACCAAAGGAATGATAAGGAGACGTTGGAGGACCTTGAACTTGTTCTAAAGAACTCTTATGTAGAAGGCCAAGAAGGCATCGAAGAGCTGCTTGTCTTCGACCACATGGAGGAGCAAGGTATGATAATGGATCCTTGGTATTTGGCACATCCAAAAATGTCTTGATAAAGTCATTTAAGAGCTGAGTTGAATGTCCTGCAGGTTGCAACAAAAGCTCTCCATTATCGTCTGCTGCCAAACGATCAATGAGTTCAAGAAAGACATCAGCAGCAGCTACAGCATGGGCTTCCGAATATTCTGGTTTACATACATGTTCACCAAGAGCTACAAGAAGCTTCATTTCCGCAAGCCCTCTAAAAAATCTCCATTTCGCATCCGGTGTGCTTTTATACATTCGTAAGAAAGCAGCATTATGTGGTTTACAAATCATTGCAAGAAACACATCAGCCACAGGAGCTTCTTCCAAATAAAGCAACATACTGTTAATATATCGTTCAACTCCACTTTCCGCAATTGTTTTATAAACATCATCCAAATGATATCGTAGTAAACGATCTAATAAACGACATCCATGTCGAAAATTTCCATGGGAATTGGTTTGAAACAATGGAAAAAGACATCGTACAATCAATGGTGCTTTAGCTTGTAAAAAATTCATAGTTGATTCTGAATTTTCATCGTCCGTAAGCATCATCGTCACACGATAACTTTTCAACAATTCATCCGATACTTGAACCGTGTCACGCGGTTCACTTCGATGATGGCTTCGTAGCTTACGAGGGCCATCACATACAAACGTTTTCACTTCTTCTTCGCCTTCATCAGACTCAACACGCGTGATAAACGAAATTAACGCCGCACACACTTCATCCTGCATCAAATATTGTAGCATTTTTACCGTCAACGTTGGGTTTTCAAGGCTCAACATACGGCTAAGCACTTCTAACTGATCCTTGTACTGCAGCTTTGGAGACGTTGGCTTTGCTTCATTCTCGTCCATCTCGACAGCCAAAGCGGCCATCGCTTGATGGAGCGGTTGACTCATCTATGGACGGAGTCGTTCAAAATGAAAGATCCCACTCGTGACCAATGTTCCCCACAATTAAATTCCTAGATTTTATTCTAATAAAGTTTTTGTATACAAGTATCATAATAAAATAGATTCATCAACCCATTAGTCGTGTATAAAAAATTCAGACAAGTTGATTTGAATATTGTATTCAACATTTATATTTTTATAATATTAGCGTGCATTAAACCGTCAAGATGTAACCTCCACAATTTTCTTGTGGAATCACCATCCGAGTATTATCCAACCATTATACAATAAATAAGTACATCTGGTCATCTGATACACTTGCCACCCAGTATTTTTGTCTTCTTTCCTTCCCAACTTGTTTGTTTTGTCTGTATATATTGAATCAGTGGTGTATTTCTCAGTCAATACGATTAATTCCATTCATTGGTTGAAATACAACAATTTAGTATGTTATTTCAAAAATCAAAGACATGATTGGTAGAAATCAAAAAACAATGTTTCATTGGTTAAAAATGCAGAGTGATATAATGTGATTGGTAAAAAAATATGAAAATGTTTCATTGGTTCAAAAACACTACACTTTAACATGATTGGATTATTTTTGATAACAATAAGTGATTGGTAGAAATGAAGAAGATTGTTTAATTGGTTAAAATCAATAATGCATTTGATTGGTTATAATACATAAACGAGATATGATTGGATAAGATGATTTTCAGTAAGATGATTGGCTGATATTTATGAATGGCGTACACAAGAGGTAGTCTAATGTATTCAACATTTATTCTTCATTTTTCCATCTAAAATGCCAAGCAAGAAGGTCTTGAAAGGCTCTACCACAAAGCCTGCCGCTAAGCCAGCTGCCGCCACCAAGGCCGCCCCAAAGAAGAAGGGTGCTGATCCTCTCTTCCCATCGGCCCCAAAGAACTTCCGTCTCGGCGGTGACATTCAGGTATGAGGCACAGCACGCTCTATGAGCGGTAGCTTGCGTCAATACAACAAATAAATGATTTCGTATTCGATAAGAATGCAAATCTTAGCGGGTTACCACATACCGCAATGATATAAACAACTTGTGGTGGCGAAATCGCTCACCCATGGTACATATCATCTCCAGTTGTCGCTTGCTGGCGTTCAATTTCTACTGAATGAAAATCTCATATTGTATTTGTAGCCAAAGCGCGATGTGTCTCGCTTCGTCCGTTGGCCAAAGAACGTCCGCCTTCAACGCCAACACAAGATCTTGACTACCCGTCTCAAGGTTCCTCCAAGCATTAACCAATTCTCCCATACCTTGGACAAGAACACTGCTACCGATTTGTTCAAGCTCTTGTTGAAGTACCAACCTGAAACCAAGGCTGCCAAGACCCAACGTCTTCGCGACATTGCTGCCGGTAAGGAAAAGGTCTCTGCTCCTCCTGCTGTCATCAAGTATGGTCTTAACCACGTCACCTCCTTGATTGAAAACAAGAAGGCCAAGATGGTGTGCATTGCCCACGATGTCACCCCAATTGAATTGGTCGTGTTCTTGCCAGCTTTGTGCCGCAAGATGGACATCCCATACTGCATTGTTAAGGGCAAGGCTCGTCTTGGTCAACTCGTCCACAAGAAGAACGCTGCCGTTGTTGCCTTGACCCAAGTCAACAAGGAAGACAAGGCTAAGTTTGACTCGTTGAACACCGCTTTCCGCGCTCAATTCAATGACGAAACCACCCACCGCCGCAAGTGGGGCGGAGGCATCATGGGCTTGAAGACCCAAAAGAAGCTTGAACTCCGTGCCAAGGCTGTTGCTGCTGAACTCGCCAAGAAGGCTCAATATTAAGTAGCCCCATCAGGGTAGATGGAAAAATGTAAATTTGCTGATTTCTAATGAAGAAGCTTTCGGCATTTATATCATTTGTAACTTATTAAAGTCTTCTCTGACTTGACACTATTTGTTCACTTTTACTGAGTCATGAACAAACTAAAAATAGATATATCATTTCACATGTTGACGGTGCAGAAAGTGTGAACAACTTAATTGGGCCTAAAGAGTGTTGCCTGACGTATGATTGTTAGCCGTGGCACTTTAATCCATGGCAGCGGTCCTTCATTTCGATTTATCCATTGCTGCAGTGCTACAGCCTTCAGTTCGATGTTCGTGAAACACCTTGACAATATCAAGACGCTATGCAGGGCAGAATTGCTCTGGTACATACTTCATAACGTCAAAATGGCTGTATTCACTGCGATGCATTGCATCACGACTACAAACTATAACTCATTGACAGGAAACATAACAATTTGGTTAACCGTGTAGGAAGTTTCAAGTCGAAGCATATTAACTTAAAAGAAAATTTGATGGTTTATTCGTCCGTATTAAGAGTATCAACTATTATCTCTACCATTTTGTGTTCTTTGGCAAGCTGTGGAAATTATACTTTGATTGTCCGCAATGTACTTAAGAACGTTGATATCAGTTACCCTTTCCAGCGCACACCATCCCTCGCTTCTCGTGCAAATATTTGATAACGTCAATATGACCATGATGAAGAGCAAAGTCAATGGTATTAGCTTCCCAGTTCTTTTTCATATAGCCATTTGATAGCGATCAATTTGCCCTGACCTGCAGCATTTTTCATTACCTTGGTTGTGCAGCCTTCTGTAGGATTATCCTGTAGCCACTGGGTTATGTTTAAAAGACCGTAACCAACAGCTTCATCCATTGCGCTTGTTGTACATCCTTCTGCCCGATTTTCATGGAGCCACTTGACAACTTCAAAGTGACCACAATAAGCAGCAAGATCCATTGCATATGTAGAGCAACCTTCGGTGCGATTTTCACTGAGAAAATTGACAATCTCTAAATAACCACATCCGGCAGCGTTGTCAATGGCATTTTGAGTGCATCCTTCAGTTCGGTTTTCGTGTAAATACTTGACAACATTGAAATGACCATAACATGCTGCCTCAACCATTGCTTCATTCGTGCATCCTTCCGTCAGATTTTCATGGAGCCATTTAACAATATCCAAATGACCATTTCTAGCTGCAAAATCTATGGCGTCTGTAGTGCATCCCCTCGTTCCAATTCTGACTGAGATATATAACTATATCTAAATAGCCTTTATCTGCAGCTCTATCCATAGCGTTGGTTGTACAACCTTCTAAACGATTTTCACTTAACCACTTGACAATAGCAAAATGCCCATTTCCAGCAGCCGAATTTATTGCGTTTGCAGTATAACGCTCTCTGCGATTATCATGGAACCACTGAATAATTTCAAAGTGGTCTTGAGACGCAGCGTAGTCCATTGCATTACTACTGCAATCTTCATTTCGGTTTTGATGAAGCCATTTTACAATATCAAAATGGCCATATCTAGCTGCCCAATCCATGCTTTCGTAGTGCATCCTTCCGAACGATACTCATGAAGAAATTTTACAACACCAAAATGACCAATTCCAGCAGCTTCATCCATAGCGTTTGTTGTGCAACCTTCAGCACGATTTTCATGCAGCCACTTGACAATTTTAAGATGACCATTTCGTGCAGCTCGATTCATCGCTTCTGTCGAACATGCCTCACTTCGTGCCTTTGTAAATAAATATTTGATCATATCCAAATGTCCACACCATGCAGCGATATCGATGATTAAAAACAACCATTGGACTTTTTCATTAGCACCACTTGGACGCCGTAGTTTTGACCAAGATAATCGAGCAATTGCACATGACTAAAATTTATGCAAGCATATGCCAATACCACAGGATATTGAAAAAGGTTAGATAGTTCATCGAGCCACATATTTTTCATAGTAACAGAAAAATAATCTGGAATATAATTGCCTAAATTTACACCATTGTATTTGCTAGAGTATCAACTTCCTGACTTGTTACCCAACAAATACTTTTTACACTGTTCATATATATTTCGAGATTTAATAAGATGCCATGGACATTTCATGTAAGGTATCCGACTAAATAAATCTAATATTCTTCATGGCTAACAGGAAAAAATAATTTTCACTCATGGTCGGCCACATTTGGTCAGATACGTTATGTTGTTTTGGGTAATATAGATAGATCTCCATTCCATTCCAATCATATTGAATCGCATCGAGCCAAATTGATTTTATGTTTTCACTTTCATCGGAAAAATGTCATTCAGATATTGCGTTAAGGGACTTGACATACACAAAATATCTAGTTGGAGATCGCTTACTTCGATGTTGAATATGAACCGTTAGTATAAAATGAATTTGATGTTATATTTGACTCCAAACTTCTAATCTCTTTCCTCACAGTGATGGCATTGTACATATTCATAGTTCAGATATAAGTAGAATAAGGAGAGTTATTGTATTAAACGAGGGTATATTGCGAGTACAAAATCTCCCGAATACGATAGTAGCTGGCACTTAGAGTGCCTTCTACCATGATTTCATTGTTGCGTGCACGCTTGAGAACAACCCCATCATCACATACCAGCATACCACCAGAGAAATTTGCTTTGAAACCAGCTTTTGCAAGCAATTGTTTCATAGAATCAAGAGTGATTTTGCCTTGTGATAGTCGCATAGGAGCGTGAGGTAGTTCGACATCCGCCTTATCCAAGGTGCATTGAGTTCCATGAAAGTCCAACATCCCATTGATATATGCAACATCGTGCGAACCAACCTAGTAAGATATACCGTCAATTTCATTGAATACATAATTTTACACACCTTTTGAAAATGTGCTGTGGTATATAATGACTCTTTAAGAGATACTTTGCAAACTGTAGTATCCGACTCAATGTCAATGCATTCTTTAGCATTGGGGCAATAAACCTGAAAAGTGTTAGATGCTCATTCTACTCAAACAGAAATTACAGCTTCGCAAGTATCAATGGAAGAATCCACGTATGATTTAAGATCTGATGAGGTTTCCGGTGTGCCATGGACCAGAATAAGTTTACGAGGCTTGACTTTATCAAGACAATTTTTAATAGCTCGACCATCAGCAAGCCCATCAAAGTCCACAAAGGTCACTTTGGCATTGATCTATCGAAGCTATCAAACAAAACATAGCCACAAAATATATACATACATCTACTGTGGTTGTCGAGTACAAAGTTTTCATAGGGCGATTTTCATTTACTTCATCAGCACCTCCTGTATCAGCATCGTCTTCATTAGCCTCCATATTCACGTCTTCAGTTCCATCTTTAGCTTTTCCTTTGCGTTTACGTGATTTTGCTGTCGATGTTAATTCCTTAAATTCATCAGGTTGAATGGCCTAAAAGATAACATAACATCTTGCTATAGTATATATATTTACTTCGCCATATTCATCCCACTCACACTTGTGTTCCATAGCAAAGAACATAGGATATCGAGCAGTAGCAAATTGTCCAAAACCAACTCGGAACGAGCCACGTAATTGCGCTGTAGCTACAGTAACAATAAGACTCCTGTAATACAATTTGCTGTACGTTTATCCAGAGGCACAATAGTGGTTTTGGTCATATCGACATCGCCATCACCACCATCCTCGTCGTCTTCCGACTCGTACTCGGCAATGCCCATCATCATGTCTTCCATGGCAGCTTCTTCAATTTCCTTTGCTTTGAGTTCGGCTTCATTTTGAATACGCCGACGTTCTTTGGCCTCATAGGCAGCCAATTCAGCACCCTCAAGAGGAACATTGCGAGACTGTTGTATTACAACTTGTCTGCTTGTTTGTACTTGCGCAGACAACGAGGTTGGATGTGGTGTCGTGACGAAAATGATGCTATTTTGTGGCTGTGGTGCCATCAATGCAAACAAATCTTTGGCAAAACCTTGAGCTAACGTAGGTGACGTAGCCAAAATTACTTTTGGACTTGAAAGTTTATCAAGTTCTTCCAAATCGTGAACAACATGAACATGTCTACCGAAGTGTCATACATTGATAATGATTGATCTTTTACGAAAAGTTGAATGGATTAGGTTTACCAATATCAAAGTTCTTGGAAATGCGCTCCGAACACCATTCAAGCATAGCCTGTGCAGCTTGTGGTACATAATAACTCATTGTGCTCAAAAGTGCAATAGGATATTTTAGCCTACACAAAACTTAGCACCTTATATAACAAACATCAAAAACAAACTTTAATTTGATCCAATATTGATCAAGTACATGTAGTACTTCAAGCACTCGTCCAGCACTATCACAAGGAATCAACGCATCACCTCCACGCCTCAAAGTATTGACAACATCATCCTTTAAACGTTCATCACGATCTTTCATCTTTGGTTGCTCTTTATTAAGATGCATCGAATCTGTAATTAATAGCGTCGGTCGCCTACACATCATGATAATTATTTATCTGTAAATCATTTATACGAAATCGATTCGAGGAAAGTTTTGCCCAAAATATGATCAGCTCGATGGTTATAATCAACAGCGTAAATAATTTCATCCTACTGCAGCATTAAACCTAAAAACTCTCATGCATCAACACACTGTTTCTTTGACAATGCTCCAAATCGAGCCACCGATAAGATGGCCAGCTGCATGTGGCGTAATGTAAATACCTTCTCCTTGGCCTGAAAGACGTAATTTCTGTGAGTATTTAAGCTGAATAAAGGTTTCTAGCACTTGATCCACATCATCAAGCGAAAAAAGCTTAAATGACGCATCATCTTTGGTTCTAGCTTGGTAAGCTTCGTACAAAACAATCTCGCCCATACGATAGACAGGAAGTGTAGCATACACAGGTGCTTTTAAGCCTAGAGTTCCTACAGCGTACGGCAATGCGCCCATGTGCGCCAAGTCTGGATGCGATACCAAAACCAAATCAATTTTATCAATCACTTGGGCCAGAGGTTCTAGCAAAGCCACGTCAAAGTCGTCTGTCCAGCCACAATCAAGCAAGATCCCAATGTCATCTACTTCTAAGAGATAGCAACAGCTTTGTTCTGTGGATTGGACTCCATAGAGCGGTGTGAACGTGATAACAACCATCTCTTCCACACACAGTAATGCAACAATGATCCGTAAACTATTATTTTTAACCGACATGTTATTTCTAACCGACACTCTTCCGTATGATTTACTTTTTAATGGACACTTATTTCTAACCGACAAAATTTCCGTCAATTTTAACTGTTAACCGACATGGTTTACTAACCGACAATCATGTTTAAGGTTCAATATGAAACTGTAAATGATTGGATATAAAGAGATGTTACAAGTTTCTTATTGGATAGAAATACAGGGTTTTGATTGGAGAATTAAATGGTAATTAAACATTTCTTATTGGGTTGAAATGATCGAATTGGATTGGATAATTTTGTAGCCAAAAAAGTGGCAACCGACGATGGTAGACGTCGCGGTCACGGACGTCCTTCATGCTGACCTAATTGAGCAAATAGCTCAGTGGATTTATCGTTCTGAAGACTTTTTTCGCTTCCTTTCTGCAATGCCACTCGACTATTTGCCAGAAAGTCTACGTTCGTACGTTGAATTGGCCAAATTCTTTGACCAAGACAAACTCTGGCCACAATTAGACATGTTTTTAGCAAGAGATCGATATTTTCGTGGATGTTTACCTGAGCTATTAAGTATTTGTAGCTATGTAAAGATGCTCCCAGCACAGCTTGATCTATTACCACTTCTACAACCCAATACACGCATTGATTTAGGCATGGTACTTGTGCCAACAGCTTTAGAATGGATGAATGTGACTGCCAATGTCACACGTGTGGAAATTCGTCTTGTGCATTGGAAACTAACAAGTCGACACTTTGATGATTGGTGTACACTCATTGCAGGACTTGAAATGCTACAAGAAGTAGATTTGTCAATTGATTACTCAGATACGTGGGGATTGTGGCTATCACCACTATTACCACAAATGCTTACAGCAGTCACAAGTTCGAGTGCAACACGATTGTATTTTTCTGCTGATGGTGAAGTTATTTTGGATGGGGAAGCAAGGGATACTTTGATTACATGGATTAAATCCCGCCCGGTTACTCATTTGTCACTAACCAACATTAAGATTGTTGAAATGTACCAAGTGATGCAAGTTTTATTATCTTCGGAATCGTTGGTCTCTATATGTTTAAATTTTGATATGCCATTGCTTTATCAACTTCCTTCACATCGATTACCAGATCAATTGCGTGTACTACATGGAGTGCCATGTAGCAGTCATGCAACCTTGACGTCTTTAACACAAATTCTTCAAAGTTCGTATTTGCAATCACTTAGTCTGGATTTAGCACCGACGCCATTGGATTATTTTGACGATGTCAATCAACTTATCATCGACACATTGCCTACAATTCCCTCGTTGCAATCTTTATCACTGGCCCATTATCCTTTATCCATGACGAGCTATGAAGCCATTGCGTCGATTTTGCCCAATTTAACAGAATTAATTCTTGATGACACAGAGTTGAGTGCTGATGGTGTTCAAATTTTGTGCTCTGGCCTTCAAAGCAATAATACTTTACGGAAATTAAGTTTATGTCAGCAAAGTTTATATGATGATGAAGTGGCTGCCATTGCAGTTAGTCTTCCAAGAACATTGGAAGTATTAGATTTGTTTGGCAATTGCTTTGGACTTGATGGAGCTGTTGCTTTGAGTCTCACAATACCTTCGATGCCATGTTTGCAAATTGTTGTTCTTACCTCAAATCCTTTGGGAATTTCTGGCGCCATGACAGTGCTTGAATCAATGTCTGGTGTCGACTTTCGATACAAATGCATCGTAAATATTTCAGATACTGTTGAAGATATCCAAGAAAGAGCAGACCTGCGCAATTTTGTACGTACTGGAGCCTTCAAGTTTCATGTCGTGATGAATCATGTCTGACTGTGACGCGCTGTAATTTAAATAAACTACCAAATACCGCAGCTATTACTTGGAGCTGTGTTAGAAATCAGTTTAGTTCCTTGTATACTAATGCTGAGTTCAATATTTCATTAAACTTTGTGTGATGGACTTTGCAAAAGAAACAGAACCGTCAAGTTAATCGAGTGTTAACAGTAGAATTTTACTGTACAAACAATTGTGGATACTTGGTTTGAATATTTTCTGCGCATGCATTGACATTAAGGCAAACAGAACTGATGCGATCATCCCAGTTTTGAAGCAATTCACCATCTATTTACACGATAAGTGGCAATATCCAAACTATGTAATACCTTGTTCAAGTTCCAAAAGACCATTTACTTGATCAATTGATCCTTTCATGCGTTCTTCTCCGATCATAGTTGCTGCCACCTAAACACATTATTCTCTAGATGTCCAAATATTGTCAATTACTTTTTCAGCTTTCTTGGCATCTACACCGAGAAGTGTACCAAGCTCAGAGAAATACATACTTGTGTAAATGCGAGAGACTGCAAGCATGTTGTGCTCCAAGAAAGATTGTTCGACGACAGTAAATCCGTTTGCTAACTTGGCTTTTTGATGAGGCAATAAACTCTCTTCAAAAGCTGCAATATCACTTCGACGCAAGCGTTGCTCTAAGTAAAGTTTTTCAAGAATAGGAGCATGTTCCATGGATTTAATGCGTTCATCCTATAGCAATTTCACAACATTATACTTTGAGATAAAATATCATACCTTGTACAGAGTTGCTAATAGGCGAGAACGTTGGGGTCCAGCAGCAGCCAAGATAGCACAAGTGGTAGCTTTTCCAAGCAATTGAAGCAAATCTTCTGGGTCAACTTCCTACATAATCTCCAGTAAATAAGTTTTAAAGAAAATTTTACATCGGGTTTTGATTGCGAAAATTCATAGTAGCGAAGTGCAGCATCCAAAAATTTACGCTTCGAATCAAGAATACGAGCATAAGACACTTGATATCGGAGCTTTAAAGCCCAGTTTGATGAATCAACTGCATGAATAACTCGCGAAGCTCGGTTGATAAAATTTTCAGCATCTACTGTCTCATCTTCTTGCAAATAAAGCTCAGCTATTTTAACATATTTTTCTGCTTTTTGATCATCCGTGTATTGTCTTGCCGAGCTTTCCAAGTTAATTGCAGCAAGAGTTTTTGCAGCTTCAATATATTCTTCTTCTTCAATCAAAACTTCACAAAGTTGTTCTCTCAAAACCACATCAGTCTCTTCAAACGACATAATACGTGGTTTAATCGTTTGCAATGTAAACTTAATCAAATCTGTCTTCCAACTATGTGCTTCAGGATCAATACGTTCAAGAGCTTGAATAAAATGAGCCAAAACCTAACTTTTCTCAATTTCCACATAAAACCTAATTCTTTACCGCACGTGCAATAACTAATTGCACATCCTCATTCAATACTACAATTTTATCAAGAATCACCTTTTAATTGTCTTCTTTACCATGTTCTACAATCGATTGTAAAGCTGAAGCATTTGTGATTGACGCATCGACAAAATCCTATCAAATCTCAATTTTCACGTTGCCAATCAACCTCAAACCTTGTATGCAGCCACCTTCTTCTTCTGGTCAGCAATAGACGCTATCTGTGCCCCATTTAAGCCCCTTATATTGATGCACATGCACATAGATCATCTACCTTGTTGAGCTCCGTCGCCATGTATCTCTCTTTTGTGTTTGTGGGCTCTCCGGATACGTTATGCGAACGTCCCACATCCACATTGGAGGGAATTTGACAACCAAACCAGAACCATATTTAGCCACATTTAATGCAATTAAATGTGGTACTGGTTGATTGGTTAGCATAATCAAATTTGATTATGAGTGCACAAGATGAGCCGATGGATGCCGCGGTATCGAAACCTGTGGAAAATCCTCTGCCATTTAGCCAAGAAAAGCTCTCTGTGTGCATAGAGGTAGCTGTTCTATTGTTTTTCAAGACTTACGTGGAGTTGTGTAGGTTTTAGCAGCATTAGGAAAGGATACAAGTGTCATTGAGCTTCCAGCAATGCGAGATTTCCGAAAAATTCTTGCACCAGTGTCTGATTTCATGGAGAATCGTAAATTTAAAGGCAAAGGACGCAAGAAATACTTAGAAGATAAGGAATTACGACGTGAAAAAGAAGCTCGGCAAGTTAAACGAAAGATGAACGATCACAAGTATATCAATGCTGCTACATTACGACGTGCTCGAGTGGAAAAATTAAGTGAATTGCTTGAACAAGGAAAAGATGAAGCCATGCTGCCTATGATTGCTGATGGAGCTGTCGAAGAAACCCCAGCATTGCTTGAAAATGGACCAATTTCTAGCAGTGCTGAGCTCAATAAGCAACGATCTTGTTATACATGCAAAGTTCGCTATGAAACTTTGCATCATTTCTATGATCAGCTATGTCCAAGTACGTAAATTTATTCTAACTAGAGTGCCCATTGTATTGTTTAGAATGTGCAGAAGTAAACTACACCAAACGAATGCAATCAGGAGATCTACGTGGCCGAGTTGCTCTTGTTACTGGTGCACGTGTCAAAATTGGCTATCAAATTGCTCTTAAATTGCTTTTGGCTGGGGCTACTGTAATTGCTACAAGTCGATTTCCTGTTGACACTGCTGAACGATATGCTGCACACCCTGAATTCTCTACTTTCCAAAATCGTTTGCACACCTATGGCATTGATTTTCGGTATCAAAGCTTTTAAATTATCAAATTAACACTACAATAGGGATATTGTGCACTTGGAACAATTCATGGATCATGTGAACACCAAATTCACTCGTTTAGATATGGTCATTCATAATGCATGCCAAACTATTCGTCGTCCACCTTCTTACTACAGTCACATGATGCCAAAAGAGACCACACCAGTTCAATCATTGCCTCCTAGCATTCAGCCATTGCTCAAACAACAAACCGATTTCCATGAGGAATTGCATCGTCAACAACAACCACAGTCGATGCTTACAGCTGACGGTGGAGCCCCAGTGCCTCCAGTGCTTTCCAATTTAAGTGCTGTCAAGACGCAAATTCCAATGCTGTTGGAAGATGACCATGAAAATGCAAGTGAACTTTTTCCTCAAGGCATGAAAGACGTTAATGGCCAGCAACTTGACTTGCGAACTACAAACTCATGGGTGCTTAAAATGGGCCAAGTTTCAACGCCTGAAGTTGCTGAAGTGTTTGCCATTAACACTTTAGCTCCATTTATCATGAATAGCCGTCTTCGTCCTCTTATGGAACGAACTCCTGCTAAAGACAAATACATCATTAATGTCAGTGCTATGGAAGGCAAGTTTTACAGATACAAGACTCCAAACCATCCTCATACTAACAGTATTCAATTTTGACTCAAATTTACCTAATGTTAACGATATAGTGGCAAAAGCAGCACTCAACATGATGACAAGAACTTGTGCCGAAGAATTGAGCAAACATGGAATCTACATGAACTCAGTTGATACGGGTTGGATCAACGACGAAAACCCATTAGAAAAGGCTCACAAGTATGCTAAAGAAGCTAATTTCCAAACCCCCATAGACGAAGTTGACGCTGGTAAGTCTCAATTGCACTATCTCTCTAATTCTATCGTATTAGCTGCCCGTGTGGTTGATCCAATTTTTGTTGGTGTCAATGAACACAAGTACCATTTTGGCCTGTTCTTTAAAGACTATCATGAGACAGAATGGTAATTTTTAGAATCTACATGTCGAGCACAATAATACAGCTACTTCAAAACCATATCTACTATGTCTCTTCTTTTCAGAGTTCGTCTCTTTAGCTCACAGTCTTGTAATACCAATTCAATCATTGGTCTTTGATTTTTATGTAGCAATTTGATCTTTTCTTCAATTGTGTCCTACATTATCTTTATCACAGTCTTTGTAGAAGAGCTTTACCTTCATTACATATCGTGTGATATGAACACTGTGGGGTACTCGAAGCACTCGTTCAAGTATTTGTTTCTCCAAGCTCAAGTCCCAACACGGCTCCATCATAAAAATTCGTCTTGTGGCTGTCAAATTAAAGCCAAGAGCTCCACTGTTAAGTGCCAAGAGCAAAACATTTGAATCACCACTTTGGTAAGCTTCTACAGCACTAGCACGTTCCTAAACACTCGATTTAGTAGCTGCAAATAAAGTTATGCAAACCAGTGTTGACGAGCGTCCATCAATTTGAGTTGTCGATATGTCAGCGTGCTTAGCTCGTAATTGACTTTTGATTAAATCCAAGAACCTTCGCCATTCTGATATGACCAAACATGGTTCATGAGCAATTGAAGCAGCTCTTAGTGCATTAAATAAAGATTGCATTTTAGTTGAAAGTGGAACTTGAGGAATGTCTTGTGACTGAAATTCATTTAAAAATGGTCTAGATAATAAGGATGGAGTACTACAAACTTGTCGTAGACGTAGTAAAAGCTTAAATAGTTGTTCTCCATTGGGCTTTTTGGATTGCTGCATAGCTTCTTGTACTTGACGCCGAGTTAAGTGGTAAACATGTTTATACCATTGAAGTTCAGCATCCGAGGTAAATGAAAGTTTTTCAATCATTTCAATATTTTCCACTGCAGCTGAAGACTTTGGCCTTTGAAATACATATAAATTGATCAACGATGAAAGATGGGCATCGTCTGCAATACGAGGTATTCCAATAAACTTAAATAAGGAATGCAGATTGAGGTTTGAAACTTGAATACTTGAGCTACACCACCGAGTTCGAGCTTGTAGATGAAATGGCGATTGTGATCTACAATTGCTTTAAGATTATTTTCGCGAAATATTGTACTTGTCTAAAGCTATAGATTGGGCTTGATCTAATATCACTCGTTCCCAGTACACTTTGTGCAATTTGGACATGAGTTTTTCTTGACGAAGTCTTTTGGTTAACATCCATGAAGAATCATCCATTGACTGAATTGAATTAGCCTAAAAACATTGAGTATTCAACACAAACTATATAATACCGTCTTGATGGCGATTTCTTTGGATTGTAGAACATCGTATGTAGATAAAATAACATCAAAAGCGTAGAAATCAGGACTGTGTCGAAAGCGATTACGTTGAGTCCCATGGTATATCCCCACGGACAGCGGAGAAATGTGCTTAATTTGTCGTTCCCATTGTTGTAGTAATGATACTGTACAAATAACAAGAGATGGTCGCTTCTTTGATTTACTCTTTGCTTCAATCAAGAGTGAAATACATGTTGTCAATCTTCTCGT
>JNBS01001243.1:0-15307 GCA_002081575.1 Thraustotheca clavata | reverse complement strand
TCTAAACTTTTTATTTGAATTTGATCAGAGTATTTTGTATTTTTGTAATGTGTGGATGTGAGAATGGGTGAAAAGATTATCTACAATCCACTTGGTGCAAACAGCAATGTGATCGACGAAAAGGTGACGATTACCATGACCTTTTGTCTCATTACTTACAACTGTAGACTACTCATATTTCATAATAGTAGATTTATATCGATATAGCTGCAGTATCTCTTAGATTCCATTCATGCCATAATTGTTGATCATTTGTGTCCGAGAGGAGTTCGATAGACAATTCAGACTTGACACGTTTTTTTATTCTCCGCGTTCTTCCAAACACACTTGGGAGCTGAACTTTTGTATGGAAACCTTGACCTTTTTGCTTACACATACACGTTATCGGTTCGGTATCGCTTTCACGTAAAAAAGGAAATGATGATCGTCTTCGTAGCCTTTGATTTATTGTATATTGATGATCCATTGATATTCGGAATGGATTCGAGTGTTTAGTATGATGTAAAAATCCCATGTCCATCAATGCATTGCCAATACGAACAGCTTCATGGCGATCATTAGCCACATCTTTAAATGACAAGAGCATTTCAGCCAAAGCAACTCCTGTCCAAGTGGTAGTACCACTAGAGGGTTGCCGAAATGCTTGGAGTTTTTGTAAGATGGGCCCACTGGCTTCTTCTAGTAGCAACTCTAAACGTTGGATAATATTTGCAGCCGAAGGTCTTTGTAATGAATCGGTTTGCCACGAGATTTCTATCAAATCTCGCAAGGCAGGTGGTGTAGAAGCTTGAATTATCGGGCGTGAACCATTTATGACCAGCTCAAAAATGTGCATGTGGTTCTTGTCACCTTCTTCGTATTTGATTGCGCCCGGGTGTAAAATATCCCAGAAAGTTATCGCCAAAGAATAAATGTCCGAACTTGTGTCGTATTTTGCATGACCTTGTTTTCCATCAAGCATTTCAGGTGCCATGTATTCAAAAGTTCCTCGTACAGACATAGCTTTTTCAAATGAGATGGCTGCTATTCTAGACTCACCAAAGTCAGAAAGTTTGACGTTGTTGTAAGCATCAACAAGAAAGTTAGCAGCTTTGATATCACGGTGTAGTAATGGTGGTGAAAAACTGTGCAAGTATGCAACAGCCCTTGCAGCGTCAATCATGCAACAAAGCTGTACGATTAACGATAATTTGGGTGTTGTGTTTAATAAATCGAAAAGATTCCCACGACATAGTTCTGACACCAGGCAAATTGTTGGAGGGCACACGCATAAACCATAAAAAGAAGTAATGTTTGGGTGGTCAAGTATGCTCCAGAGAGCTGCTTCTTTAGAGAACTCGAGCACTATATCTTCAGTAATTTCGTGAGGGGCATACATTTTAATGGCAACATTTGTTGATGCATTTAAAAGACCTCTGTAAACAGAAGCTGAACCACCATAGCCAAGACGACCACGCCACTCAAGATCAGCAAAGTCAATCAGGTGGTGGCGATGCATTTCTACAAGAACATGAAATCCTTCAGCAGATACAACTTCAGTAACATGGTGATCGCGACATTCTTGGTTACAACAACATACTCTAGCACCAACACCACGCCAGTATTCTGTGTCAGCTTTCAAGATACGCCAAATAATTACTGGAGTCAAGGATATCCAAATTGAGCTAGCTATGAATACATAAATACCCCAAGCTTCGAGCCGGGTGTCAGTCTCATCGAGAATTGCCCAGTTATAATAAATCCCAGTATAAGCAATTCCTAAGGCGTAAAATACCAACGCAAAGCAACTCAATTCGCGTAAGGCTCTTGTATTTGCACGTGAAGTTGGTGAAATCAACAAGGATAGAAAAAATAATGATAAAAGAGCCCGCGAACAACAAGCTATAGAGAGCTGAGCATCGTGGATCTGTATTCGATTCATAGATCGCCCCAATATATATAACATCCCCATACAAGCAACAGGCATACCCAAAACAATAAGTGCAATAATCAAAGAACGCATGATTGCAGGTACTGAAACACTTTTTTGGTAAATAAATATTCCCACAAACACAAGATGGAAGTGTGAACCTTGATAAAAAACTTCATTATACACTTGTTGATATCTTCCAGGTCCAGGACCAGTATACCCCATAAGCAAAGTTATGATAAAATATAGTGTAAATATTCCTGATATTCCACAATATATCCACAGCATTGGCTCAAACGAAGGTAGCACACTCTTTCTTGCTGCCAAACACCCTCGATTCTTTCGTTGTTGACGTAAAAACAACACCGATAGCACCGATAATACAAATGTAATACCATATTCAATGCCATATACTATAGAGATAATTTTGCTCATCATCGGCAGCTTCAACTTGAAAATGGAAATGCTATTTTTTCCTTTCATACACTATCCGGACGTGCAAAATAGATATATTTTATCTATTGAAAGCTTCTACACCACAAGTTCCCGTAGAGATCACTGCGTTGAACAAGTAATAATGTATCCACACCAAGTAAGAAATGTGTGCATATGTACCTTGTACTTGCGTTTGAAGCAATATATCACCTTTCACCCACCACCAAAAATCTCTCAAACTGCAAACTTTTTTACAGTACGCGAGGCATTAGGATCAGGACCAATGTAATCTCCCATTAACATATCGTTGCTTCTTGATGTGATATGTAATTAATGAGGCACTAAAATCAAGTAGGAGAATCAATATAATCAATATATTTTGTTGCTTGACGGGAGCAATAAACCTATTTATATCACACTATACAAACTTCAAATAGAATAGTTAATTCATGTCTGAAAGACAATTTTATGAACCAATCAATGAACAAGTTATAAATATTTGACCAATTGTTCAATTTCGAAGATAGTATAAGAAATTTGATTGGGTAAATCAAACGATCTATTTATAGACAAGATTGCGATGGAATTTGATAAAAATTTCAGTTGAAGTTTTGCGTTGGAACCGAACGATGTCTTGTGTCGCGCGGTAATCCTATTGTCCATAGTTCGATTGTTTATGGAATATGTAGACCTTCTCCAAAGCGTCGAGTATCTAAAGCTGGTTTTGAAGATCCTACTGCAATGAATGCACTACTTGATGGGTATGCTGCCACGAATAGTCCAAAACGACATAATTTTGGCATGTCGTATGATGAACCAATATATCCAAAGAGTGTAAGCCTCTTACGACAAGGTAATTGATTAGTTTTAGAATGATTCCTATGATATGGATGTAGTGCCATTTAAGATCTTGGTGCCTGAAAATACACCATTGTCATGTGAAAAGAGTAGTATGAATGCACTGTTTAACTCGGGGTTGACACCAAAAGCACAAACACCATCTCAGTTTACTACACCATTATCAGATTTTGATGATTTGGGGGATGCTAGTTTGGATTTCTTATCACAACAACCGGATTACTCAGATGCCCAAGGCACTTTTGATTCTGATAAATTGGATGTGACAGACTCAGTCTTTGATTTGTCTTCATGTGTATCAGCACCAATTCCTGTTCCTATTCAAGACATGAGCATGTATTCGATGGAAAGTATGATGGGCTACAGACGGTTACCCATGCCAGCATATCCAAATATATTTGATAACATGGATCCTCATGCTTTGCTTGGTGCCCCGGCACCAAATGCTGTGTACCCTGGAAGTTGGTGTGAGAAGGAAGACAAATTATTGAGAAAATCAATAAAAAATCTTGGTACAAAGAATTGGAAACAGGTTGCCATGATGCTTGGAACTGGAAAAACGGATGCACAATGCCTACACCGATGGAATAAAGTACTCAAACCTGGTTTACTAAAGGGGGCTTGGAGTGCTGAAGAAGACGAAGTATTGAGATCTCTAATGATGAAATATGGGGTTGGTAATATTCGCTGGGCTGATGTTGCAAATCATATCCAAGGTCGAACTGGTAAACAATGTCGCGAACGCTGGCGCAATTGTCTGAGCCCTGATATTAACAAAGGGGAATGGACTGCTGTGGAAGATGAAGTTATGTTCCGTGCTCAACAACGTATGGGAAATCGGTGGAGTGAAATTGCCAAATTGTTACCAGGACGCACTGAAAATGCTATTAAGAATCGATGGAATTCTAGCGCACGAAAAAACTGGTTTTCCAAGCAACAAAACAACCAAACACCACCCGATGAATCTAAAAGCAACATGGACGATGAATGCGATAGCAGTATTGAAACATCGTCATCACCAGCACTTTCTTCCATCAGTGGCATTGGAGAAGAAACTCACTTCAATTTTGAAGACTTGGCGAAAGCAGTAGATTCATCAAGTCCTCGTGACCGAAGTGATAGCATTGACAGCACTGAAATGTCCGGAAGCGTTGTTGACGAACTTGAATTTCTTGTCAGCGTTGATGGGTTTTCCGAAAACCTTTTACAAACTCTCGATGCAACTGACCTGATGGATGCTGACTTAAGCCTCCTCTTTGACACGGTTGAAAGTGAATTCTCATTGCCAAGTGACTCCGAGTGTGATGCAGTTACAACTGCAGCGTAACTTTTTTGAATGTTGGGCATTTGGTTTGTGGGACAGTAGTAAACTTATAATAATTAATCCAAAACAAATACTTTACACCAATTTCTGGCGTTGTAGGTGTTGCTCGATTGTACTATTGATGAAATTAAATCTAAATGGTGTCGGTGTGTAAGTAATAATCAAGTAAGCATTGCTCCAATACATCCAAAAATCTAGCACAACGAAATGACGGATCTCATGTTTTCGAGTTTCACATTGGGTTCAGTGGATTTGAAAGTATTTTCATGGAATATTGTAAGAAATAACCTTATTAACTATTGATATGCAATGGTATCATTAATTATGTACTCAAGCTTCACAAAAACTACTTTAGTTTTCTTTTGTTTGTATTGAGAATTCCAATTCATATGATTCATTCATTTATCTTCAATTGCAAGTAGTTGGACGGCCCAAGGATTGCTATAGAGTATTATATGTCTGCTTGCAATAAAGCACTGCGTGATACTCCATAGGCATTTGAATTAAACATTTGCAATTATAAAAACATAACTATGTTGTACTGTTTGCACTCATTTCTTTTCTGTACCCTTACTATCTTAATCAAACGTACTCAACTTCGAGTCCATTTTGCCTTATCATAATACCAACATGTACATATTCTGTTGTAATGGGATATCGATCATTTGCATTTACACTTACCGGTACAATTTGTTAAAGTTTATTGATAGAACAAAAAACACTAGACGCTTGGATACAAATGAGTTGAATTCGTACTTCCCACAAAATGGTAATGCACAATATGCAAAACCCCACGGGTCAATGCCGAGAAATGTTCACACATTCATTAAAAAAATACTATTATATCTGATAGCATGCTTTTTTGCTAAATGAAATAATGTTAAGTCTGATAGCATGTGTGTAATACTTTGAAGTACAAAACCTTAGATTGATAACAATCATCATAATCCAATTTCACTTAAACGTACTATGCGAGTAATCCAAATATAGTAAATAGTCGGCTTGATGGCTACTGCTCTGACGTCCGCAATTGCTGGATCCTGCGGAGAGACCCCGACACCAACAGTGGTTCCAACTCCTGTATCTACACCAGCGCCAACTCCCGCTCCAACACCAGTCCAACTCCTGCTCCACCAGTAGCTCCAATAGTTCCTACACTCCAGAACCAACACCGGCACCAACTCTCGGTCCTACTCCAGAAGCAATTGCATGCCCACCCCAAATTTTGGCTGCTGACAACGGTTCTGAAGTAAGCGTTATGCAAGACAATCTTTCCAGGCATCCCGGTGGCTCATGCAATGGAAGAAGGGCTTGGATGGCCCTTTGACATATTGTATATGGAAACGGCAAATTTGTCATACTATTGGATATTTGGGCTATTGCATTACATACACTCCCAAAGATGCTGGCACACCTCTCGAATTTACCAAATCAGTGATAGATTCGAGTTATTGGACATTTAAGGAAGTTGAGACAAACATATACACGATTACTAGTTTTGATGGGCTCTGCTTGTCGAGATGCCCCGGTGCTGGCCTGGAGTTGTAGAGCGTGGTTACCCAGTTGTCACCAAACCTTCAGCTTACAAAAATGGACAAAAAAAGTTTCGTTCCAAATCCCTCGTTAGTAAAATAAATTGGCGAGAACACCTTAAGGTGCAACAATCATACGCTGATAAAGCTGTAAAAGCGAATATATTCACTTGAAGATTCGTGCTCGATATGCAATTGGTGGTTTTCGTAAGATTTGGGATTCCATCGTTGCAGAGGTTATGTTTAGAGTCAATTTTGTTCGTGGTCAATTAAACTATACTGATGAGGGTGTGTGGGAGTTTTAGATTCCTTTAGATATTTTTTAATTACAATGGATAATTCTCAAGAAAAGTAAGTTTGCTTGACTTTGCAGTTGAATTCTTCCCCCCGCTCGGGATTAAACGATGAAGTCCATTTGCTTATTTGGAATTATTATGTTAACCATTTTGATAAACATAAAATTAGAGAACTTGGGCCACAAACAGTATAAATGCTTGAGCTCACTAGTCTTCAGTCAGATAGAGGGATCCAAGTCATGAATAATCAAACACATTTAGAATTTGTACAATCAATTACAATGCAAGAGAAACGTAGTACTTCACTGGTAGACTAAATAGAGCTATATTACTTCCGAGTTAGCGGCCAAATACCCAGGATGAGTGAGTGATGAAAAATTGACAGAATTCCTGTGCACGAAAACTGGTTTTCCAAAATAATTTAAAAGCGATATGGAGGATGGATACGACAGTACCATTCAAACATTGCCGCCACCAGCACCTTATTCCATCGTGGCACAGGAGAAGAAACTTACTTTAACTTCAAAGACTTATCGAAAGCAATTGATTTTTCTAGCCCTCGTGATCGAAGCAATAACATAACAGCACTTTATTATATTATTGTAGGAGTTTTTCAGGCACTGTTGCCTTTTACAACAACATGCCTGATTAATACCAACTTCTCCTTCTCAATTACTTCGAAGTATGACGTAGTATTAGACAATTTATTTTGTGTGCTATGCTTTAAACTTAATAATACTGTGAAATTATAACTATAGCAATGAACGAATTTATGCACACTCGAAATGAACACCCATTTGATGGTATTGTATTCATCTATTCTCTTTGATTGAAAACGGATTTTGTTTCAGTGTGCAATCGGTCATATCAATTGCATTCACAGCCTCCTTCGATTGATAAAGTCGAGTGTATCATATAAAACTCCAAGATGTTGGTCATTCGAAAAAAAGTCTGATAGAATGAGCGAGTAATGCAAAATTCTCACAGCTATTTTTCATAGTCTTTGGATTGCAATCGTCATAATCCAATTTTATTAAGAGGCATTATGCGAGCAATTCACTTTGTAAGCTTGGCGGCAAATGCGCTGACGTCCGCCATTGCTGTATCCTGGGGAGAAACCCCAACACCAACCGTGGTTCCAACCCCTGTGCCAACTCCTGTGCTGACAACAGATCCAATCACTACACCTGCTCCCACACCAGAGCCAACACCAGCTCCCACGCCAGCACCAACACCAGCTCCTACACCAGCACCAACTCCTGCTCCTACACCTGAGCCAACACCAGATTCCACGCCAGCTCCAACGCCAGCACCCACGCCAGCACCTACCCTCGCTCCTCCCCCAGAGCCAACACCAGCTCCCACCCAGCACCAACTCCTGCTCCCACACCAGAACCAACACCAGATCCAGAGCCACCTTTGTACACTTTTACTGTTAGCAATGGTGAAGTTAGTGATACGTTGAGTGCTATCCACATTATTGATGACATTAGCATGGTTGCCTACGCAACATCAGGAGATTGATATCCTTTCTCTATCACTGAGAATGGCAACGGCAAGGTTATCTATCTTATTATTATTCGGTGGCTTGCCTTTGAGTTATTGTATGTCATGCTCCCACCAAGAAACTGGTGCTATTCTCGAGTTTACTAATTCAGTTGATGCTTCCAGTTACTGGACATTAAGGGGAATTGATACAAATAAGTACAACATTATCGGTTTTGATGGGCCTTGCTTGTCAATTTGCCCCGGTTGCTGGCCACAATCTCAGACGTCTTTGGTGACCCAGTTGCTGCCAAGACGTGCGATGGATCTATCCAACAAATATGGGAAAAGATAGACTATGTTCCAGATATTCCTCCTTAATATGCTCTAATCAATGCATTTCATCATGATTATCTTTGGTGTGTAGTTGTTCTATATACAACAACGACACTGTTTACTTAGATTTTTGACGAAGTGGTTGCTTAGTTGTACTAAAAAATAGATCCAAGAACTCTTCAATAACAATACTATCTTTGACATCAGTTGGTGGATGAATTACACTGAAAAAGTAATCGGATAAAAGGGATACACTAAATATAATGAATTACAATACTATCAGTGATCCTGGGTCTATGGTTTGGGGCATTTAAGCCAAGCGGATTGTGTGTACATCGTTGATTCGAGTTTCTTTCACATTTTGCCCACTGAACAAATACATCAATTTGTTATCAGTGCCACTCACGACAGCCGAATGTCCAACTCGTTGCATAGCCTCTGAAGGGGTCACTGCCATGGGAGTCCATTGCCATGTTTGAATATTGAGAGCAAATACGTCCCCAAACAATTTGGTATTTTGTGGTGCATCCCACTACAGTGACCATCAGTTAATGTCAATATCAAAAGCAAACCTGTGGATCCCAGCCACCATAAATCACAATGGTGTTGTCATCTAAGGCTACTGCAGATTGACCTGTACGAGGCGTAGGCCCTGATCCTGTAGTTGTTGGATGAAACCAAAACCAGGCACCTAAAGCAGGGATAAATGAATGATGAAGAATTTACAAAGTTACCATCAGCTTCTCGTCGCTCGAGAACATGTACATCGTCAAAGCTACGTTTTGTGTCATTACCACCAAAAATCACCATACGATTCTTTCCCATGGCGACAGCACTGTGGTAATTGCGAGCACCAGGGGCTCGGCCCTCAACTTTAAGACTTCGCCATGTCCAAGTGTCTACATTAATATAAGTCAAATATTTTCATGGCAAAATGAACTTGTGTCCAAAATATGCATCGAGTTCATACGATTGCGACCACGAGTCCCACCAAACACAACAACGTCTGAGCCAAGTACACACATCGTGTGACCACTGCGACCAGTTGGTGGCGTACCATTTACTGCTGGAGGATACCACAAAAAGCACTCTGTTTACACATTGAACCATTGTTATGATGGCGAAATAAGCATACCTGTGTCAAGAATCATGAAATCGGAAAGCGATTCCATCGCATCATTTTTCAGGCATTCTCCACCAAAAACAAGCATGAGCTTTTTTTGAGGAAGATAGACACTGCTGTGCCAAGCACGAGGAATACTTTCACAGTTTTGAGGACGTGACCATTCAGCAGTTTGAATATTGTAGATAAACAAATCGGACAAAGTAGTTTCTTCCTCGCTTTCGCCGCCGTAGAGAACGATACGATTGTCTCCGATCAAAGTTGCTGTCGCACCCCATCGTTGGCAAGGCTTTGTTCCCTTTACAGATACAAGTTCATATGTGCCAGTAAAGGACTCAAGGTTTGCAGGAATGGTCTCTGAAATAACTTCTTCATCTTCTTGTGTTACATGGCTAGTTGCTACGTCAATTTCATCATTTGGTGTTGGTTCTTCAATTGTCTCTGCCTTCACAGAATCTTTTGGTGCAAAGAAGGATTTAATTTCTGCACTCTTCTTGACAACTTTTGTCTTCTTTACTTTAATTTTTGATGGTGTAGTTGACGCGCTTTTTGGCTTCTCTGGTGACTCTGCTTTAAGCAATTGCAATGGCAGTCGAGGAGCTTCCGATCTTGCTTGATTTAATTCTTCACTTGCTTCTACTTTAGACTCTTCTTTTGTTCCCACATTGTTCTGATTTTCTTTTTCATTCGAGACGAATTTGATTGCTTTGGTCAATACCTTATCGTCGGGGCTAATGCATTTTTGTCGCTTTGCCGTGTCTTCATAAATGACAAAGGGTTCTTCTACTTGTCTTTTCTTGGATTCAATTACTGGTGTCGTCAACGCTGCAGGAATCGTTCGAGATTTGGATAATGTGAACCGACCTGTGAAGTTGGTGCATTCAATGGCTAAATGGCCATCTTCAAAGAAAAAACGCAAACCTTCTACCAATGGGATGTCCACATCAATGCCTACACGTTTATTGCTTCATATACCACCGTTCTTCCATGCAAAGAGAAGACATACCTTCAAAGGACAAGAGAGTCATGTGTGCTTCACGCAGTCGTTGTAAAAATGAAATACCCGCGAAAATGATAAGTCCGATTCAAAAATATGATCTGTTAAGTACGAAATGATATTTCACGCAACCTTTCATATAAATACTAAGCTTCAAATAGCTAAAGTCGAGTGTTTTATTACTATACGTTTGGCGCCAAATATGTATAGTTTAATCAAATATAAAGCAGTTTTACGTTTCCGCACTTTAATGAATTGTTCAGGAAGAGATTTGATTGGTTCTTTTGAAAAACGATCTATTTTGTGATCTTCTAGCACATTGTGCGACGAATGGAGACGTTCTCGGGTATATTTGCATGGAAATTGAAGAGAAAGAATAGATTTTATGTAGATGCAGAAGAATTATGGGAAAAAGATTTCAATTTCGAGGGAATTGGTGCATCACACGACGCGAAACGATGTCAGGGGCAAATTTTGGAGAGATTTGCAGTAAACTTTCGCCTTGTTGACGTACTCCGACGTGGTTGTAAGAACTTAAATGGTAGGGGAAGAAATTATTTGATGTGGACCATGTTGTGTAGAATTACTGGATGAAAAACTTGTGGCTAAAGCTACCTGTGGCCAACGGAAGGAAATTGGAAGTTTTACAGCAATGGTAAGAAGCTAGTGAAATAGGTATCATTATTACATGTAGGATCAAACTTTGAGCATTCTTGTTGACATTTGTATGGCACAGAATGGATATATCTCTTGCCAAGTGACGGATCATATTGATTCCTTAAGCAGTTCAATAATACCCCCTGACTTTCTTGAGGAAGACTCTTCATTGCGCTTAACACTTATTGATCTATGGATGTACGTTGAGAAGTATTGTGCTGAACCACTAGACCAAAAAAAAGAAGCATTTGAAACTTTGAGCAATGAGTTGAATCTTCTATTGGACTCGTTAAATCCGCAGCAAAACACAAAGCTAAAACTGCAGCAGAGTACGTTAGCAGCTCTTATCCTTGTTATATTGGGAGATAAAAAAGTTTCATGGACTAATTGCGAGTTAAAATCATCACAACAGAGCGAATTCGTCCTCACAATACGCCTTTCAATTATAGGACTGCTTTTGTTTAGCTACCCAAAGCACGAACTACAACCTCCTTGGGTAATTCTTGCAAAATTATGCTTGTGCGTCGGGCGATTATTATTGACCTCATTCGAAATACCGCTTGTTATTGATTATGGTTGTGTCTGCAGCAAATTTGCAGCATATCTGGTTTTTGATCAAGAGCTTTTAGATGATGCAAAACATCTCTTGAGTGCTGCTCAAATTGAACAAAAGCGTTTGCTTGATGAAGATCAAGACTGGGCCGAGTTTACCAACCATGAACTTCCACAGAGAATGTTATCAATGCAATGGGATAGTAAAACTACGAGTCCAAATTCTAAACTCTCAAGGCAACATACTACGTCTCAAGAAAATGACAGTTGCGAAGACTGGGATCAAGAGTTGAAAGAATGCAACGAGAGCAAGGACGTATCACAAAGTGCAGCAACGTCAAGTCTTTCAACAATTTTGAATATGCGAGAATTGTTTGCAATTGACGATGTCCCACACAATTCATATTTTGCTAAAAAGATTTGGATGACACAGCGTATTGATGAGTTTCCACAGCAAAAAACACAGAAAAATTTGCCTCCTCCACCATCTCCTTACTCCAAGTCGTTTGCTTCATTGGAAAATGAATTTTTTTTTACTCATGTCCGGCTTGTTCGACCATTAGATCAGTGGCTGCGTGAAATGGGGTTTCCACAAGCTCAATTACCTGACTTAACAACAGTCATTGACGAGCTGAGCCAGCTACCTAAGTTTGAACTAGCGTGGTGCACTATGTATATTACGAGCTGCCATTCTTTATTGTATACATCACCCGACTTGTGTTTGAATCTTGCTTCGACATTCCTTTGTAATATAAAGATGTGTTGGGAAGATATTCCTGAATGCTCTGTTGGTGATGTTTGGGATACGGCGAAAGAATTGATTTATATGAAATCTCAATTAATTTCATCCGACAATGGTTTTGATCAAATTCTGCGGGAATCAACAACTCTATACTTATTACGAGGCATTGATGTCCTCTGTGTTGATGTTGTTGTACTTAATTGTCGAATTCACTGTTTGCTACAACAAAATGGAGACTTGTTTATGGATTCTCAAGTCAAGGAATTACTCGTGAAAAGTTCGCATGAGCTCATTTGGAAAACAAACAAAGAATTAAGTAGAAAGGAAATTTTATGCCGAGGATGTCCAGCAAGCCTTGTGGCCATGGAATCAAGCATCTTGGTCCACCTTACACTGCTTTGCCTATACACTGGGCTATCGCCGATAACTTTTCAACAATTCTGCAGACCATCAATTGAAATTGGGGCCATTTCTGACGAAGAAAGTGCCTTATCAAACGTTTTTGAGCATTATGCAAAAGAAACATTCATATCATTTCAACAAGTTTGGCAGCGCATTCACTACGTTTATAATTTTTTACCTTTGAATTCTAAAGCTCGTGTTCGATGTGGTACAGCAATTGGAGCAGCTCTATTGTCTTCAAATGATTACTACCTGGCTGAAAATGCATTGTATGAATCGATTTATACATGGCACAAACGGTACCAATACCTTCGTCTTGTGGATTGCTACAGGTTGCAACATTTTGGCGATGCTTTGCTGACAAACAAAAAGTACACTTGTGCTATGGCCGCATTTGAAGCTGCTCTTCGTCTATCAAATACAATTCAAGCAGTCAAATTCTATGTAGACCTGGAACGAAAGCTTGCAATTATATCACTGGAACATCAAGACTATGCTCGGAGTATTGAATATTACAAGCAAATTCGCTGCAGAAGTTTGCAAAGCTGTCAATGGTTCGAATACGTTTATATATCAACTACAATTGCAACAATATTTATGGATCAAGGAGAAAATGCTTTGGCATCACTTGATATTGATTCGGTGCTGAAACAAACTGAAGAAATTACACCATCAAATGATGTACTTGCTGAAATTCGTACATTAGAAATTCGTCTTGGTATATGCTACATCAAATTGCATGAGTACAATATGGCAATTTTAGCATTGGAAGGATGCCTCAATGGTTTGCGAGCTCAAATATCCCACTCATGCTCTCGATCAACAAAAGTTGTTGTTGCTTTGGCTTGGTTGGCACATGCATATTTAAAACACAATCGATTTATAGATTGCGAACGTGCACTTAACGACATCATCAATTTGCGAAGTCAAACCAACTGCAAGTACAAATGCTTAACATCAAACTCTCGGAATAAATATTTGCTGGGAAATATGCCAACAAACCTTAATTGGCACCTGGATCTTAAGCAGAATTTCGATAATGACTTGTATCATTTTTACATGAGAATGGCTTTGCAAAAATACGAATTTGAAAAAGCTCTTCACTTTTCAAGGCTTGCTATTGTGAACATGGAATTGCAATCAGATATTGATCAAGTAGCTTTGGCTAAATTATATTATCATCGGGGTAAAATCCTTGTTGAGTGTCTCAATAATCATCAAATGTTTCCCATCAAGATCCAATGTCTTGAGTGTGAACGACTTGTAGTACCAAACAAGTCGAAAATAAAGAGCAAACGAAGCAAAAGAAAAAGCTCGACATTGCAACCTGAACGAATTATTAAAACAACTGACGAATGTAAGACTACCAAAGCTTCATATTACTTGATGTCATATAGGTGTGTATTATGCTTTAATATCTTTGCAAGAAAGTTTTGAACTTTTTAAAGCAAATGACTACAGCTATGGTACATTAAAATCTGCACATTACCTATCAGCTTTATACATTGACCACACATTTTTGCCTGTTATCGTTGGCAATCGATCATTAACAGAAGCTATGACACTGCAACTAACACGGCGGCGCTCTGTTCCAAGTCATTCTATCAAAGAAGAGCCCATAAAATATTCTTATGCATTAAATGAGATTTGGCAACCTGCAAAATTGGCGTACGAAATAAGTTTATCAATTCTTGACCCACTTAACTACATGAATGCAAGTATCATAATGGCTCATGTTTATGCTTTAAACAACGAATGGACTAGTGCCATAAGTCATTGGTACGAAGCAAGAGATATCTTTTACATGTCTGGGGGCAAAAAAAACAAGAAATTTCTCCAAAGACTCGTTCGCTTTTTGTTATGCTGTGAAAGCACAATGGTTGAAGAAAATAGTATTTTACTTGAGCTGGTTGAGCAAGTTAAATTACCAAGTTGGTGGTGGCGTCCTCCTCATCATAAAGCTTCAGCAATACCTTTGGAAACAAGCTTAAGCTGGCGATATCGACAACAGCAAACTAATCGTCATTCTCGTCATAAATCCGACATTTTAAATCAATTTTCATATCAAAGTAATGGCAACAAGAACTATTCGACATTTCCACCTCAAATTGCTAAAATGTGTCGGCAGCAAAAAGTTCTCAAGGTTATTCTCAATATTTTTGATATTGTTAACTATTTGCTCAGGAAATATTTGAACAAGATGGTATAGAACCTTCAGTGGTATTTGATTCAAAAAAACATTCTCGATGGCTTACTCTCTTGCGATGCAATTGTAAAAAGTACGTTCATGATCCGAACATGTTGGAACAAGTGAATTTGCCATTGTTGCAAGAACTATGGAGGCATGTAGAAGAGTCACGAGGTGTCGGACTGTCCCAATGGTGTGGCAATTTATTACTCGAGATGGATTCAGTGTCAAGTGCGTACATGCTACACCTTGAGCATAACTTTGCAGCAACGTATCTTACAAGTAATCGGTATTGTGAATGGCGCCAATTTAGCTACGAGAGTCAATCAATTCATTTATTCACACCAGTACCCTCAAATAATCTGATATTTAAATCTTTTCAAAAGCACTCGACATCTCAAATTCATTCATGGCATCAAATTTTATCAAAGCCAACAACACTCGAAGAACGTCAAAGATGGATTTCTCAAT
>JNBS01001242.1:0-15689 GCA_002081575.1 Thraustotheca clavata | reverse complement strand
CTGTCATCACCAGCTTCTGCTGCAGCATACAATGGTGTCAAACCAGACTCCTACCCAAGAATTAATTGACTTATGCTTCAATTACATCGTACGCTGTCCAGGGCATTAATGTCAACTGAAGAAAGTAAATATTTCACCAGTTCGAGTTGTCCAATTTCTGTGGGAAAATTGATTACCTATAGGTCTATAGCTTTAGTGTTGATAATAAATGAAAATTACATTTAGAGCTGCTTGAGAAGCGAGGATATCAACGGCTACACTTGATCTTTTCGTATATATAGGGCTTTGGTGGAAAGACAGAAAATTTCACTGATGACATTGAACTCGACCATCATTCATGCCAATCAATTTTCAAAAATGATTGTGATATGTCATAAACATTGATTTAAATGATCCCAACAAGCTACAATAAATAGTAATGTGTACATTATTAACATGGTGTACTGCTATTGCAAGCGATAATTGCAGCACATTACTGGGTTTATATTTCCTATATGCTAAGGTTAGACATAATCATTTTAGAAATATTTATCACAATATGAATACATCATTTTAAGCCAAAACCAATCATAGGTGTAATGAAACAATAGAAAGAGGGAAACATTTTCCAATTGAATTCTACCGATACGGTGATGCAAGTGTAGCTAAAAAACACGGTACGTTAGCCTAGTTGTGCTCCATAGCGGCATTTCCAAAGGTAATGGTGTTCGATTTCATAAGTTGGAATTTTGATTCCGATACTTTCGTAGCTTAGATCACAATCAGTATTTTGATAAAACAAAATTCTTCGTACCTAAGTATTGAAAAGAATTATTCAGAATCCTTTCCTAACAAAAAACATAATTTATTCCACTACTTATCGAATTGTCCTGCCAATTCATTAAGATAAGGTAAAAAACTATATATTTTCTTAGGTAAAGAGTTGGTCAAAAATTCTATTGCTTTCGCCTTGATTTACAACTTCAAACTTGATCAGAATATTTCAATTCATGTCTTTAATGGTTACGATTCTGTTAGAAGTACAGGAAGCAGCAATCAACAACTGTCTTGGAATATTCTTTTCAAACTTGAAATTGTAAATTTTTAGTAAAACCAATTGAATTTTCGGTGGATGGTTTTGGTTTTAATAGTTTAATATCGCCGCAAGGGTTTCTTGGCCTTGTAAGATTGTTATTGCAGTCGCGTGAAAAATTGGATCTTCATAAACTGCATAAGTTGGGCATTAAAATCATTTGCTTCTTTGATTTATAACAAAGATTAAAGAAGCAAAGTAATCAAAGTAATCAAAGTAATCAAAGTAATCAAACTTATCAAGATCAAATTCAATTGATTCAACAAATTTCATTAAAGATACACATCTGTTTCATGTAAGCATCGAAACGATATTCCCCATCACATCTTCTCATCCAATTAAATATCAATTCGCTATTTTATCCAATTGACTAATTATCTTTTTATCCAACTCGCTATCTAACACTATTCACGTGATTCAATTCTATAGTATCTAATTCCCATATCTTTTATTCTCTCTTGTCCACAAGTTCACATGCAAAAGATGTAATTTATCATCTTGTGTGCATACACACACACAACCAACTATCCGTTCAAGAGGTTAGAAGATAAGATCTTTTCGACCTTTTAAAAAAAAGTTGGAACGATAGAAAATAAATCGTCCTCACCGATACAAACAATCTCTCACCATCCTCATCTCCAACATCTACCACTTCATTCAACCAAATCTACAAGATATAAGGATCATTCCATCACATAGATAGGACCAAGAACAAAACAAGACGATGGAAATCCCATCTAGCGATCTTTAACCGACCGCTTGGAGAAGGATGTTCGATGAAAACGGCAAGTTTGTTTGTTCGATGGAATTGCCAAAGTGTACACGAAGCATTTTGTATCCCGACACGAGCAGAAGCAACAGCATGCAATTTGAGCCTGAACCAGAGTACATTGGTACGATCTAGTACTGTTTCTTACTTGTTAAAGTGTCTATCTTGTAGATGAACGTCGATGGGAACGAATTGAAACTTTGGGCGAAGGCTATAGCCCACGAACAGGGCACACAGTTGTAGCTTATGGTAAAAAGATCAATTTGGATCAAAATCTATAGCGAGATATGTAGGCTCAACACTCTATGTGTTTGGAGGTACAGATCGACGTCGAAGGCAACAAGATTTGTTTCAATTTGACATTGGTACACAATGAAGAAATGAATATATCTTTAAAGTTTCTTGGTGTAGAATCATGTATGTGGTCACAAGTAGATGCTAATGGTACCTTACCTCCAAGACGTTCAGGTGCTTTGGGTGTTGTTCATGAAAACAACATGTACATATTCGGTGGATATGACGGTCGTGATGGCAATTATTTCAATGATCTTTTTTTCTTTAACTTTGGTACATTGTAATAATGAAAAATGGTGTAATGACACATGAATAGAAACTCGTCGATGGAATGAAATGCCAAATCAATCAATTGTTCGTCCAGAATCACGCACAGATCATATCATGGTGCTTCATGAATCACATATTTATATATTTGGTGGCTACAATGGATCAAGTCGATTTAACAACATGTATCGCTATGAATTGGAAAATAAATTATGGCGAAAGATGAATGCCCAAGGCCAAATACCTTCAGGACGATTTGGACATTCTGGAGCTGTGCATGATGCTTCCAAAAGGCTCATTATATTTGGAGGTTGGGATGGTCGGGATACATTGGATGATCTGTATCAATATGAATTTACAACAAATACTTGGTCGATCATGAGAACTACGGGAAGAAGTCCTCCTCATCGATATCGCCATACTGCAGTCATTTATGGCGATAGTATGTTTGTTTTTGGTGGTGTTGACAAAGCTCATTCACGCTTTAATGACTTACAACGTCTTGATCTATGTAATTTTTCTTGTAATTATTACAATTGTCTAATAGTGATTTAGTAACAAATACGTGGAGTGAAGTGCAATCAAGTGGATACATTCCAAGCAGTAGAACATTTCATCGAGCTGTTGTAGTCTCGAATCGAATGTATTTACTTGGTGGCTACGATGGAACAGATCGTCTCCATGATTTATATTCGATTCATGTTGGTCCACTTTCACCACCATCTCTATTGAATATCTGTGCAAATTACGCAAGAAACAACTTCGATCGAATATTGGAACACCAATCTTTTTGTGGTGTGCCCCATGGTACTAATTCAATAATGTCTATCAGAATTTAACAAACTTGTAGATGTTCTTGGTCAAGTAATTTTCCGACGTGACAATTCAAATGAATTACGAGGAAAGTGTACTTTATGTCGTGATGGACGCTGTAGTCTCTACAAAGTATCTAGAGTGAGTAAATTATGATATTTCTCTTTGTCATTATTAATTGTAGGTGACTCAACATGATAATGCACCTCAAGGACGTCATTCAAGGTCCCGTCCTAATTGCAATGCATCCAATAATTTGAAATACGATGGATTACACCCATGTGTATGTGGTCATGGCAATGGGTACCATGAACTCATAGACGAAAGAAGTACAAATTTAAATTGACAATAAGTCTCTGAATTATGCTTAGAACTCTTTGGTGAGCGACTAACCCTTCGCAATGGCCATCAAAAAAGAAAAGGTAAAATATGATAAAACAACACAACAAACTAATGTTTTATAGTTCCTATTCTGTACAATTTGTACAAGAGAATTTTCGATGGACCCATGCCTGAATCAATGAACGAGACGACAAGTGCATAAGCTTTTTGCGTAACGTGGTTGTTTACTTTTTAATTTTTTTGCTACTTGGTGTTAAGCTGTCATTATGACGTTTAAGGCTTTGCTTGGATCGATTAAAAATAAGTGTTGTAGCATTGGATTCTTTTGCACTATACACATAGCCTTCCAAATCAAATGCTTGAATATCTTCAATTGTACTGGCACGATTAGTCATTGCATAATGTACCATAAGACCACGAGCTCGTTTAGCATAAACTGATTTAATTTTCCCATCATCTTTAAAAACACAATCAATTACTTGAATCGATGGATCCAATGATGCTAAATCAATACTTTTAAAGTATTCTTGCGAGGCAACATTCAGTAGAATTTTGGATTCTTCTGAAGCAAAAAGAGCATTTAATTCTTGAGATATGGTATCAGCCCAAAATTCATACAAGTCTTTTCCATTCGGATTTGGCAACTTTTGACCCATTTCCAGCCGATAAGGCTGAATCAAATCCAAAGGACGTAGGATCCCTACCTCCGTGTTAAAGGTACACGTTCATTGTTGCATGAACTCTACCATACAATCCACATAAAATCCGCAAATGCTTTTGAGTATAAGTCATGTCTTCTGTCGTAAATTTTTCAGCTTGAATTCCTTTATAAGCAGGTCCATTAAAAGCCAATAATGCCTACATGAATTTAAATTATTTCTTAAATGCATCCATCAACCTGTTTAAAGTTCTCAGAAGGTTCATGTACATTAGCATCATCCACAAAGTTCTTGTACCGATCGTAATTAAGCTTTGTAATTGCATCACTCGTACCAAGTAATTTTTTCAATTTCAGGACTGAAAACTGTCGTAATTCTTTGATCTAAATTTTACTTATACCAGCTCATTCTACATACAATTCTCTACCAACACTGATGCTTCCGTTATAAACTTGGGCGATGTACAAGCAGCAATTGATGCTGTTGTCATTTCCAGCGTCTTGGCTGGCGATAACACAAGCACCAACATCTTATTGATTACAAAAAAATAGTTATTCGGAATATCCGGATAAAAATGTAGGTTTTATGTGCAGAAGGCTAAGTATGGGCTATAGCCAAGTATACAAGTTGATATAAATCAAAAATAGCATAAAGTTTCCTTTACGTCAACGTGATGACGACGTAATCTTCATTTATGCCATATCTTTTACTGGCATTAAACTGCTATAATTTAGTATGGGATAGAACTGGGACGTGCTGCAATATGGGAGGATAGAGTGTCCACACTATTGTGATTGCTTCTTTCGTGCTCTTTCAACAGGTTGGAAGGAAAGAAACGCGACGTCCACATCTTGGAATCTTTCATGTTCATTGTTATACTTAAATAGTGTTACTCAGACTATTCACTAAATTAATTTAACGTTATGTGAAAAGATTGCGATCAGCGAAATTAAAACGCAATTTAATGTCCCATAGTACTTGGTACTCGAGAAAGAAATCATGATTTAGATACAAGGAAGCAAAAAGATCATATTTTCTTCTCCATCGCCTGTAGTTAAAGTGCAGATAGACATTAAGCGCTAATCGCTTTGATTACTTGATAAGGCTAATCTACACGATTACGAGAAACAACTATCCATACTAAGAATTGGTATGTCGCAATTTTCACACTATTTCGCGACAAACCTATTAACTTGACGTTTGTATGAAGCTCAATCAAATGTTTGGGCATAATCGACATTGGTAATGCAAGTTGGCTGCACGTATACGTTGGATATATCGATCATTATTCAATTGTCTTTTCCAAGAAAACACCAGTATGTCTGCTACCTCTGCTCCTATGGACGCCAAGACCAAGCGTGATATTGTTATTACGCACTCGACCACTCAAGGTTTAAAAGCTGGCGGTGTAGCTGCTGTGGTAGCTGGTTCTGCTGTGGCCCTTGCTAATAATCAATCGCAATGGTTCCGCAATCGTCTTGGTGTAAGTGGCAAGGTTGGTTTGGCTGTCATGGCTTCGTTGGCTACATTTGCCATTGTTTCTGAACAAGATTTGTTGCGTGGCAGTCGTAATCCTGATCAATTCATCGCTGAAATGAACCAAACAGAATCTGTACAAGTAAAGAAGGCTGATCACCATTTACCTCTTTACCAACAAGCTGCCAACTACGTATACGATTATCCATTTCGCACACTTGTTAGCTCGGCAGTTCCATTGGTTGGTTTGATTTTCTACGAACAAAGCCGCAATGCCAATATTCAATTCTCTCAAAAGATCATGCACACACGTATCTACGGCCAAGGAGCTTCTGTAGTGCTTCTTCTTAGCACAATGGCATTCCATGACTGGATGAGCAAGCGTGGTCGCTTTGAATAAATTGCATAGGTTTAATAGATTTTTTCATTTCGTTTATTGGATAAAAAGAATGCTCTTGTTACGGTTTTATTGGTCAATCAAACTCTATTTTCTCGCATTTTATTGGCGTAATCAAGGCTTGTCCTCGCAATCTAATTGGAACTTTCAAGGAATCTCCTCGCAATCTCATTGGTACTTTCAAGGATAAACCTCGCAATCTGATTGGTGCTTACAAAGATACTTTGTGCTTTGTGATTGGTCGGGTGACGATTTTTCTCGTTTTCTAATTGGTTCAGATGCCTATCAAATTCTTTGCATTTTGTAGGACCATTCAGTCATCATCATGAGTGTCGAGTCAAAGCGCGATATTATCACTGCCAATTCTCTTGCTGTAGGATTACAAGCGAGTGCTGTTTCTTCATTGGCAATGGGTGCTATCGTGTATGCTGCTAATCAAGTGTCTCCTACGTTCCGTAATCGCCTTGGTTTGAGTGGCAAAATTGGCTTTGTAGCTATGGCAGGGTTGGGATCATTTTTCATTGCTGGTGAACAAGATTTGCTTAAAGGAAGCCGCAATCCTGATGCATATATTGCTGATTTGGAAGGAAAGAAAGCTGAACAATCCCAACAAAAATCATCTCTTTCGTTGCCCAAACAAGTTGCCAATTATGTGTATGATAATCCTTTTCGAACATTGGCTATGACGGCTACACCACTTGTAGCTGCCATTTACTGGGATCAAAGCCGTAATGCACATATCCAAGTCTCCCAAAAGATTATGCATACTCGTATCTATGGTCAAGGTGCTTGCGTTGTGTTGCTTTTGAGCACGATGGCTTTCCACGACTGGATGTCCAAACGTGGTCATTTTGAATAAGTCATTTTCTTTTAATATGATACTTTTGATGCTACTGTAATACGATATAATACAAGCTTCGTAGCGACATTACTCTCAGCACGGTAGCTTTTTGCTTTTTGCTTTTTGCTTTTTTGCTAGTTGGAAGTTTGGGTTGTTTTTTACAATAGTAAGAAGTAAACTTTATTATGTTGATCGTCGGTATAATAACACGTAAGGTGTGTCGGTAGTAGCATTTGCCAAAGTATTTTCTACCATGCTTGCGCGTACTTCGGATACTTGACTGTCATTGAGGAGATACCATGAATTAGAGTTCTAAAAATTCATCAAAATTCATCATGACATGCTCAGTTGAAAAGCTTACTGATGGATATTTGGCATAAGCATAATAATGACCATAATCTGCACGTTTTCCAGCATGGACAATTACAGCATATAGAGTGTATGATATGTCATTTGTACTTGTTGATAGTTCTAACGAGCTTGCGCAGTTTACAGCAGAGCATATTTTTTCACGTATGCCTCTACAAGTATTAGGAAATCATTGTATTTGAACCACGTACTTTTGGAGATTGTATTGAAATCGATTAATAGATACGATTAATACATTAGGTCCAGAGCGAATTTTCATTACTTTAGTCGCATCGCAATGCTGATTGCATTTATCACAAAAGTATGCATTGCCATATCTACAGAGCAATCATTTAATTTGGACAGGAAATTCATTGTACCTTTCTGATAGTTCTTCTGGTTCAAATTGTGCTGAAAGCAATTGTGAAAGAGAAGGAATGCCAGTTCCTTGATTAGGTATGGGTACGTTAACATCTGAAAAAGACTCAATAGTCTCGGATACTGAGTTGCACACTTGGCATGTAATTTTTCTTTCAGTTGTCCCCTGAAAGACTTTAGCTAACACTTCTGATGCTGGCTTTTCGATTTGAGTCTCCAAAGCATCAAGTAGATAGTTTAAAAATTCAGCAGCATCCTGTTGACGTGTTGATTGATACTCTTGATCTAATGATGAACGAAATCTAATTCACAAATTAAACATTGCATTTTACATAGTTCAACACCGCTGCATGGTAGTTGAATCAAGTACTCCAGATGTACTTGATTTCATTTCACGTAAAATGAGTCGAAATTGATCTAAAAGCAGTTTGGATGAAGAAAATTTCCTCTTTTGAGTAGTTTGTGCTGGTCCCATAAACAAAGTTTGCATTTGAGTAGTCATGTAGAGTGCCTAGATATTACATTATTCTTCATAAATCTTAAATGCTTACCTGAAGAACTGCATTCATATAACATGAGTTACCGATGTTTCTTAGGCCAACTAATCCTTCAACTTGACGAGGTACAGTAGATTCTGCTTCAACTGATAAATCTGTTCCCGATGCAAATAATGGCGAAGATGATCCTTGTTTGCAATTTTTCCAACGCAAACTATCAGTATAAGACTCTAAAACCATTATAAAGACAAGACAGATAAGTAATATATACCAACTGAAAATCTTGGCGAGACTGGCGGTAGTTGTGCAGTTAATTGTAGAAGCATTGCTTGCATGAGTGGGTAGCCAGGAAATGCAAATAAAAGTCCTTGAATAAATTCGTGAATGTGGATAAGGATAGATGCATCTAAAGGCAAAGTAGCTTCCATCCACAGTTTAATTCGATCATAAAAGTGTGAAAAGAAACTCAAGAAAACATCAGCATTTTCCTGATAACCCAAAAATATTGTTTCCAAAACAATAAGACTTCCTTCAATGGCATTTCGATCTGAGAGTTGTTCTGCAGCATTTAAAAGCACATCTGTTCCGCCATTGACAAGAACAATCCATTCTTCACAATTAACTAAACAAAGTAAAAGCTGTCGTAGCCATTGACCAGCATATCCAATAAGTGGTATTCTGCCAGCTTTAATGAGCATTTCCGATAATTTTGGTGTCTTCATGCACAATTCTGATGATTTTAAGAAGGTTGAATATTCTACAGGAGAACAACGTTGAAAGACAAGATGAATTCGCTTTGATTGTGCTGGAGTACGTAAGGCAAGAAACAATAAAAGAACTATGATCGCACTACGCCATTCTTCCAACCGCGTTTCCGAAAGCAACCATTGAAAGCAAGTATCATGTTCATCCACCGAGTCATTGAGATTGTTGATATATCGTCGAAAACAGATTATGAATTGTTGTGGTAGAGCTTTTAATGCTTTAAGAACCACAGGACTTGGCTGAGCATTCTCTGGCCACGCATCCCAGAGAACTTTAGCAATTTTTTGCTGCTGATCTGTTGAGAGAGAGCTTGAAATGACATGATCCATGGACATTTGCTTGATTTCATCCGAGTACTCGCTTACAAGAAGTGCCTGAACTATTTGCTCCATGATAATTGTCTTCTTAATGCCCAACTGATGTACTTTTTACATTATCCGGACATCATTTAACTTGATAAGTAAATTTCATACAATGACAAGCAATGTGAGAATCAAACTCAAAATGCTGTGGTGAAGAGAGATGTTAACATTACAAAAGGGTTTTGGCAGAACTTTGGCTTTGCATGAAGCTATGCCTTTCACTTCTATTGCATACATTGACCTTAGAAGCATGGTATCAGAAATTCAAAATTAGAGCAAACTTTGGGTTCTGAAGGACTCTCAAGTAAATAGGACTTGTTACAGAGAAGACTTTATCACGACTAATGTACAATACATAGCTAATATGGGTCATTGCATTGTGTCGAAATATGTGTATTTGCATGTGAAATAGCCGAGTTTATTGGTTATCTTTGGTATTTTGTGACAATGGGTGTGATCTAAATAGGTTTAACAACGCTACTGAGTAAAGGAAATGATGATCCTCTGTGGGTGAATGACGTAGCAATGCAATATCTGCAATTGAATCCAAACGATCGCCCCACAGCACCTCAGTTGGCATCAATTTTGCACAAAGTCATGAAATCAAACAAGAATTAAGGCCTTCTATTATCGACAACATTTTGAAGCTGAGTTTGACAATATCTAGGCTTTAAAAGCTAAGTAATGTCTATTGATATTTACCCATTGAATTCCCGTCGTGTTTTGTCTATTTCAACTCTTTTTTGGTGCGTTGCCGGAGTTAATTTGTATTCAAAATAACGATTCATTATTTTGCATTAAGTAAATGCTTTTTGGTTAATAAAGCGAGTAATCATATCCAATGCATTTTCAGGTTGATCAGTGGGTACCAAATGGCCCGAGTTTGTTAGTACAACATAACTCATATTATCGACTGATTTGACTAACCCAGCAACTTTACCATTAACTTTCCATGGCAATCGGATTGCATTATGATATGCTTTGGCTTCATTCCATTCAAGTTGATCAATAACACGAGCAATTCCCAAATGATTACACGATGAACCATCCATATTGCCAGCATAAAAGAGTACTTGGTAATTATTCAAAAGGTCTTCCAAGATAGAATTGGGTACATCCCGTAATTCATCGTGTAATAAATGACGTGCAATGGGTGGAGCATTTGGATTTGTTCCATACGATGAACCATCAATTGATGTCCAATGTGTACCTTGAGGAACATTTAATGCAGCACGAGTTTCAGGCATATTGAAATATTCAGATAGAACTGAAGTTAAAGCGTTAAATGCATTGCCTTCTTGACGAATATCATAGATAAATGGATTTCCAGCTTGGTTATAAATCTATAAACACTAAGTAAATAGTTTAATAATGAGAAAGTACCTCATCTTCAGTGTTTTGACAAATATTAAATGCTTCATCAAGTTGACCTTTATTATAAAGTTGTGCACAATTGTCAAGAGATATTTGATGCTTTTGAAATTGCTCTTGATCAATTAAACCAAGAGCTAATGCATAATCAGCAACACTTTTTGTTTGTAATACAGGCTTCATTTCACCATTGCCGATAGCAATGCCCCATAAATTCATTTTCTTTTCTTTTGCTTGTTGATTTTGTTTATGAATAAAGTAGGCAATATGAGGCACATATTTTCCTGCGTAAGATTCACCAGCAATAACAATTGGATTTGATAAGTACTCTGGATGCAAATCATAAAATTTTGAAAGAGCTGTGTATAGTTGAGCAGCCATTTCTTCTTGAGAATTTACATAACCAGATTCATCTTTTGCACTTGTGTATCCTGTTCCAACAGGTTGATCAAAGAATAGCATATGAGCTACATTTGTCCATGAATATGGGTGAGAAGTAAGTTGACCATTAGAGTCAATACGATAAGGTCCCATTTCAGTCATTAAACCAGTCATTGAAGAAGCTCCTGGACCACCATTTAGCCATATAATCAAAGGAATTCCTGTTAGCGATAGATCATTTTTTCGAGCTTCAAAAAACCAGTAAAAGATATTGCCACCAGCATCATTGACAGTAATTAACCCCGAATACTACAATCACATGATGCATTGGTACAATCTAATGCTATTACCTGTAGTTCTTGAACTGGTCCAAAGTGTGGCAATATTTCAACTGCATCAGATGATAATTTTACGACTAAATGCTCTTAAAATATTGCTACAAGTAGAAAAAATACCTGGTGCATTTGTTTTCGTCACTGCCAAGCCAACACCACTCAAGATACACATAAAGATAGCAAATGCAATTGCTAAAATGCTTTTAGAATACTCTTGTCGAGGCTCATGTAGCTTGGAACGATTACCAAAGAGCGGAAGTGCTTCACTCATTAAGATCTTATTGCAAAATGATCAAGTTGAAGCGTGTCAAAATGTACAATGTCACAGTTGTACCAAATAAGTATTTACGTACATTCAGTAAAACAGTACAAGAAGTACATTACGTACAATGTTGGACTTAGTTCAAGTAGATTATCTTGGATATGTATATTCATATATGACTATTTTTAAGTACAAAATGTAGTTCTAGTATTAGAAAAAGTGTTCTGGAACTATTTACATCGTGTATTTGTATCTATAAAGGCTTTTACACGCCTTTATTATGTCCTAATAGTCTTGAATATATTTAAAAATAAGTATTAATCCAACGTTTGGGACTAATGGAGATTGATTTAGCTTATAGAATTCCATTATCACAGCCAGTATTTAGTTCTATTTATCTTTAATAGCTGATATTGAGTTAGTTGATTTAAGTATTATAAACTGATGGTATAATGATCTTGAAAAAACGATTATGGTCAAAATGGTTTAACTCCTTGTTAACATATGGTTGAAATTGTATCAAGTCATACAATCTGTTTTTTGATGTGTATGAGTAAAAAAACCGTACTTTTGAGTCTCCAACACATGACGTTTTCTTTAGAGGTACTATTTTTTCAATAGAACTTTATATTGAAATGGTTTTGATTGTTAAATTTATCTAATTCATTGAATAAATAGGATTCTTTATCACGCTTTTGTTAAGGTTTAAATTACATAAATATCTGGTGTTTATCTATATCTAGTGTTTATTAGCATCTATATATCTGGTGTTAAGTTGATTTTAACTTATACCTTGTTTAAACAAATTGAAATTGCAGTAATACGTATTAATGATCAAGAGAGAAGAAGGGATTCAGTTCTTAATCTGCCCATGATTCCAATATTATCCACTTGAAGTTTTCTTCTCAGGTTGAAGATATTAGTAAAACTATAGCTTAAAGAATCTTTGATATTAAACTAATACAATTTTGCTCGTCGAAAGATTGTAAATTGATTGGGATTGTGTCCTTCTTGCCATACTTGAGTATTGATAGAAATATCAAAGATGATTATAAGATAATATATTTTGTATATTATATTAGTATATTAGGCAGCACCTGCACGAGCCATGGGGCGACGTTGGCTTGTGCGTCGTGGCATATAATAAGGTGTCTCAGAATGAGTTTCACATGCCACAAATGGGGTATCATCATCTTCATCGTCTTTCGAGTCTTCTTGGTCCATTAGTTTCATTGGCGAAGAAGAACTATGACTTGAGAGTGTAGGGGAATTGGAGAATGCTCGAAATCGGTCCAATGCTGCCACAGGTTGACGTAGCACAGGGCCAACAGGAATAACATTCCATTGAACAATGGGCAATTTCAAAAACAAACGCACTTGGGGCTCAGCCACCATTGAAATCGTTTGATCCAACATTCCCGTAAAAGATAGCGCAAGCATATTGTGTATAAATTGTTGTAAACGAATGCTGCGGTATTCAAGAAAAAGAACGTCAGAAGAAGCAAAGAATGTCTTTGGTGGTAGCATGGACATAATGGACAACCCTGTTTTCTTTTGTAAATGGGTTGCAAGCTCAAAAAACTCATTGTATCGATGGGATACCGTAATTTGGGATGATTTCTCAGTTTGATCTTGGTAGAGGACAGTTAATGTGTAGTGGGCTACACCATCTTGGCCAACATAAATGTTAGTCAATTGAACTGTAAATGCACCAGGTTTTGGATGGCGTCGCTCCCATTCTTGGGGTTTAACATAATTTGTACATTGAGGCTTGGGCACATATACAATAGTATTTTGTTTGGAGCGGGAAACAAATGATGATTGAGAAGATGATGTTTTAATGACATCATTTGTCCATTCTAATGGAAGAGAAGGACGTTCTTGAGACTCAAGACGACCATCACAAGAGTTGGAACCACTGGGTGATGGCCCCAATGCAGAGCCCCAAGCAAGTTGAAAAAACATACGCACACGAATATCTTGGACAATCGGTTCTCTCAAAGGCACAAGAAATTCATGTCCGACATGAGTAACACATAAAATATAAGCAAGCACATCAATAATAGCTTCAGCACGGGTTTCCATATTGGTAGATTGTTTAAGTTTTCTTTTAAAGTTAGTAGCAAGGTTGTGTCCAGGAAGTCGAAGAGCCATGGAGTGCACAAATGTTTTAATTTCATTTTCAGTCTTTTGGACAAAAGCAACATGTTGGACTTTGTTGGTTTTAGCCCATGGATTTGACCACGAATTACTGCTTGATGAATGATGCAAGTCATATAAACGTTGTCTTGGTGGTTTGTTATAATGGTTGGCATACGTAGGAATTGTAAATTTTGGTTTTTCAGCAGGTATTTCTTCTGTTGGTGAAGCTTTTGGCACAGCCAACGACAGTACTGCCAATGTATACACATTCGCTTTTGCTTCATACGCTTTGATTGTAAAATCTTGTGGTGATGCAAATGCAGCAGACCAATTTTGTGGTAGACAGAAATTTTCACATGGGCCACGTTGTCCATCAGGAAGTGTATTCATATCAATATCAAGCCAATATGGCGATGTTCCCGTACTACTACGTTTATGAATCCATGCCAATTCATTAATTCGTTGGGTTTGCAATGCTGAAGATGCTTTTGCTTCCAAATTTAACGTTTGATAACCAAAATCTCGACTTGGAGACACTGGGTTTGACAATACACTTCGACGTGGAGATGAACAATCTTCTTGGCATGCACATTGAGACAAAAGAAGCATTAAATAGATCAAGAAAGGACCGAGGAAGACCTCGTACACGTCGACTTGGCACTATATGTCAGCAAATGAACGAATTCGTTCCACCGTTGAAAAAACCGATCATATAAAATATCTTGAAATTTGTATACCGTGTCCTTTCATGTGCAATTTTTGAACCATTGCCACATGGCATTTAATTGCAGCTGCTATTTCCTCTATGCTCTGGCCAGATTCGTGATTGTCTTGGCCTGCGTATAATCTATTCATCTGTCAATGTTTCCTAACCAATCTGTAGTGTACTTTAACTTACTTGTACCTAATAAAACGTAGTACGTTTAAACATTCTTTAGATTTTAGCCAATCAAAGTCCCTACCAATGAGGAGGGATTTCCGGATAGATGACAGTAGCAATTAGTTAGATTACAGCGTACAATGATCCTTTCAGAGAGATCAAGCAATAAAAATACAAGAAATCATGTAATTGATCGACTACATATCTATTAAGCAACTTTATTTATTATTTAAAGCTTATCTTTGTGGGAGAGATGAAAAGGTATCCGGATACCGCTAGAAAGTACTACATTTTGGGCCATTGGCACTCATTTCATCTTGGTCATGGACGCTCCAACGCTGCTTAACATCTTGCTTCATACGTTTAGTAATGATAACAATGCACGTAAAGCTGCTGAAGATGCTGTTGCTAACTTACATAATGTTCGTGGTTCCATTGTATTGTTGGCAAAGTTAGTTTCTTCGCCAGATGTGCAACGTGAAATTCGTCAAGCAGGAGCTGTCGCGTTGAAAAACATGGTTTTAAAGCATTGGGAAGGTGTAAATCAACCTGATAATACGATGGTATCTGTCTTTCCTAATGCAGATAAAGAAGAATATCGTAAACATATTTTTGAAGGCTTGTTGACAATGGAAGATCGATCTTTACGTGCTATTTTGGCAGAAGCTGTTAGTCAAATTGCACGTGTGGATTTCCCATATAAATGGCCTGGTCTTGTACAGGATATTACGACTAATGTACAATCAGGTGATGTGACTCGAATTTGCAATGTAATTTTATCCTTTTAAAGTGGCAATATTGATAGTTTGTAGGCATTATTGGCACTTCGTAAACTTGTCAAGTTGTATGAATATCGTCGTGAAGAAGTAGGAAATTGTAAAATTTGGACAAATTGCTAATTTTCAATTAGAACCGAGCTGATCTTAATACCATTGTGGGCGTGACATTTCCAATGCTTCGTGGCATGTTGACACAACTCATTAATAACAATTCGATTGAAGCTGCAAATATGATCCATTTGATTCTCAAGATTTATTG
>JNBS01001241.1:0-14288 GCA_002081575.1 Thraustotheca clavata | reverse complement strand
GGAACTATCGGTCTATTAAGTCCTCATTTTGAAGCTACAGACGACTGGGATGATACTCCTCATCATCAACATGCAGATACTTGTTTGATTCCTGCAAAAGACTTTTTCCATTGTCTTTCTCAATATGCTAATGATCATTTTAACCAACCTTAATTGTCAAGTTCCCTTTAACCATATAATCAGGTTAAAGTACTTTTACTCCATTTAACCTCTTGCTAAAACGTTAATTCTAAAACGCATACGTTTATCATCCCGTTGTCCACGTTAAATATATTAAACCTTCGAATAATAATAAAACGCAGCGTTTAACATCCAATAGAAAAATCAAGATATTTTGAAACCGATTCGAAAGATAAGATATCACGAAGACAAGATCCACACGAGCTTTTGCGATGGGAGACGCGTTCCGAGTGACAATCGTTAAGGCCACGGGACTGCTTGGGAACGATGGCTTTGGAGCTAATAAGACGTCTGATCCGTTTGTAGAAGTGTCCTTCCTTAATAGCAGCCTTGAAGTGGTCAAGGGCGAATCCAAACGCACAAGAGATGTCTCTAAGACGATCAATCCAATTTGGAACGAAGTTTTTACAATTGGCATAGAAATGGACCTACGAATGGCTACGTTCATTGCTTTTACGATATTTGATAAGAATTTACTCAAGAATGTACCGCTTGGAAGAGTTGTTGTTGCAATTCAAGAGATTCGAGATGGTGTGGCTGCGAATGGAGTGTTTCAACAAAAATATTCTGTGGAGAAATTTGGTAAAATGAAAGTGGCAACGGGAGAATTGTACTTGGAATTCGTCACACATCAAAAAGGATTTGTATCTGGTGATGCAGTTGATATTAATGTTGTACCAAGTGCAGCACCAGGAAGTGAGGGTTTAGAGCACACTGGACCGCCAAATTTACTTCATGTGACAATTGAAAGTGCTACTGGATTGCCTGCAATGGATCGTGGCGGAACTAGTGATCCTTTAGTTATTATTACGTGCAATAAGACTAAACTTAACACAACTACTAAGACAAAGACGTTGTCTTGCATGTGGAATGAATCCTTTCGATTCCCAGTAATAAATCCAAAAGAAGAAGTCCTCTTTACCGTTGAAGATTTTGATATTACTGTGAATGATTTTATGGGCCAAGCTAAAGTATCTTTGGAATCACTTGCTGATGGTAAAGCTCAAACACTTACCTTGGACCTCTTGGATAAAAAATTCCGAAAGAGAGATGGCCTTGGTACTCTCACGGTCACTCTAAGATGGCATTTTTCTCATAGTATTGATGAAGTTGTTGCTGCCAACAAGAAGAAAGCTGGTGGGATATTTTCTAAAGTCACAAATGCTCTCGTTGGCAATCCTGATGTGAGATATACACTAGTCATTTTACTTAAAAGCTTTGTGTAGGCAGGTGATGATGATGAAGAAGGTATTGATGCAGATGCAGTGGAAGAAGATGGCCCAAAGAAATCAGAAGAAGAGCTCAAGAAAGAGGCCGAAGAAAAAGAAAAAGCTATGGCTGAAGAAAGAAAAGCCCTGGAAGACATTGACATTAAATCTGGTGACTACTCAGTTCAAGTGCACATTATTGAAGCCCGAGATCTTGTGGGTAAAGATGCCACAGGCACAAGTGACCCTGTTGTTTATGTTGATGTCATGGGTGAAGAACAACACACTTCTGCCAAATCCAAAACATTAAGCGCTGTATGGGATGAAGTCCTTATCTTTACATTTCGCAATCTTGACAAAGATGATGTCGAGGCTGGTTTTATCAAACTCAGTGTTATGGATGCAAACACACTAGCTCGAGCAGAACTTATTGGTGATGTACAATTTGATGTTTCATTCATTTACTCCCACATGAATCATCAAATTTGCAACAAGTGGCTTGGCCTTACAGCACCAGGACAAGATGGGATCCAAGGCTATCTTCGAGTTTCAATAACAATAGTTGGTCCAGGTGATAAGTTTGTTACTCCACCGCCAATTGGTCCAGATAATTCTGGGCTCGATGCTGTCATGATGCCTTCCAGTGTCAAACAAGACGTTGTCTTTCTTGTATGCAAAATTCATGTCGGTGAACATTTACCTCCTATGGATTCCTTACTCGGTGGACTTAAACAAGGACTTGATGCTTACGTACAATGCTCTCTCGGCTCTGGAAAACCAACTCGAACTCGGGTCAAAACAAAGAGCGGTGAGCGACACACACTGAATCCAGCATTTAACGATGAATTGTGGCTCGTCATGCGTGAACCAAGTATGGCTAACCAGATAGTGTTGTGTGTAAAAGACTGGGATAAAATTGGCAAAGATGAGGTAGTTGCCCACAGCTATCAATCTCTTCGATTGATTAAAAAACTCGGAGGTTCGATGGGTCCTATGTGGATTAATCTTTATGGTGCTCCAATCTCTCATGCTAAAGGCAATGTCTTATCTTCCGATTCGGTCAAAGAACAAATGAATACGTATCCTGACATGGCAACATTTTATCGTGGTCGAATACTTGTGACGTTTGAAATTCGTGACAATGATAAAAATCTTGATGAAGTCAATCAACGAGTTAAAGCTACACCTCTCCATAAACATTTATACCCCGAGACTGCAGTGTATCGTATTCGTGCTTATGTTGGCCTGGGTTCAGATATTCCTCAAATAACTTCTTTAACTTCGGGTGCAACAAGGAAGTCAAAGATGCAAATTCTTATCACATGTGGCTTACACGAACTCAATTTTGAACGAAAGGAAAACCACAAAGGCAATGTTGTATGGAATCAACTTATGGAAACAGATAATCTTGTGCTACCGAAAGACCCAGATCAAATACCCGACATTTTCGTATATTTGTGTAAAGGAAAAGCTGATGGAAAGCTAAGTACACGAAAGCAAGTGGCGTATAAGAGATATTCTGCTAAGAAACTTCTCAAGCAAGGTATGACACGAGACCCAGTATGGGTTACTTTACAAGAAGACCCAGCTGTGGATGCTCTAAAGGATGAAGTATTCCCTGGAAATGTCTTTTTAAATCTTGGGTTTGGCACAGAGGTAACAAAACTACGTCAATTGACCTTTACAAACTATAATGTAGGAGACAGCACATAGTACAAGATCACTGTGGCAATCAAAATGCAATCCAGAAATTCTCAACACGCGGCATAAATATCAAGTTCAAGTCAATATTTTTCAAGGCCGTCAGCTACCTGCACTCGATGACAATGGTCTTTGTGATCCTTACATTAAAGTTCGCTTCTGTGGAGAGGAAAAGAAATTAGATGTCAAGAAAAAGACTCGTGATCCATTGTGGTATCAAACTATTGTCTTTGATGCTGATCTTCCACCTGAAAACTATCTGCAGTATTCTCCTCAAGTAAATACCTATACAATGATGGCATTCTCATATAAAAGCTAGATCTTGTTGCGAGCCATGGACTGGGATATGAGCCTTGGTGTTGGCTCTGACGCTGGCCATGATTACATGGGTACATCTTTTCTTTCCATAACAGCAGACAATGTTCGTACTGTGGATGATCCTCGGCCTCCTCCTGTTCCCCAATGGCACGGTTTAATGCAACAGGAAGTTGGTGACACTGAAGGCAGCATTTTAGCTTCTGTCGTAGTTATCAAGAAAGATCACCCAGATATGGTTTTACCACCACCACCGTCTATTGCACCGAAAATGGTCAAAGCTTATCTTGAAATCATTGTACTCGGACTTCGTGATATGAAGCCTTATCAATTCTTACCTATCCAGCTTCCTTTTGTTGAATTTACTCTTGGTGGTAAGGCCCATGCAAATCAAGAAATGAAAACAGAAAAATCAAAGAGACCTTCTGGATCAAATCCAAATTTCTTACAACGAATTGTTCGTGAAGTTGAGCTACCTGAAGTATCACTCTTTGCCCCAATGCTGAACGTAATGGTTCGTGATACCAGACTTGGTGGATGGATCAAACCCACTGTTGGCAATTGCTCAATCGATGTAAGATTACACTGCATAGATCTATAAATTCATGAATGATTATAGATGACAACAAGGCTACCTTGGGGCGAAGGCTACATACCACCACAAGCTCCCAACTTGGATTGTGTTGTAGAACAAGAAGGTGATGAAGAAGATGAAATTACTGAAGAAGCCCCACTGCTGCAAGAACAAGTTCCTACAGGAAAAGTTGACGTTGGTGCTGGTGTCTTTGGTGCTCTCACTGCCATGAACATTTCAATTGATCTTGAAAATCCTTCTTTATTAACTGACACAGTCATCACCGACATGAGTTTGAGTCCAACTGCAGGACAAGATCCTATCGATGAAGAAGATGGGATTGATGAATTTGAAATTAAGCGCAAAAAGTATATGAAGAATCGAGTTAACCTCGATGAAGATTTGGAAGCATCGGTGCTCACTACAAAACCTTTCGAGACATACAAACTTACAATTGGCAACAACAAAAAGAAAAAGTCACTTATGGATTTACTTAATCCTGCTGAATTGCTCAAGTTTGGGTCCAAGAAGAAACTAGCCATATCTGCTGAAGGAGACTCTGGAACCTTTCATGTGTCTGGTATATTCAAAGGGCTCATTCGGGTCATGCGTCGTGAAGATGATCCTCCATTGATCAACCTTGACAAGTTGCTCAATCCACAGCCATATACCGTGCGAATTTATGTTTTAAATGGCGAAGCTTTTGCTCCGATGGATCCAGGTGTTGATGGTCATCCAGGAAAATCCGATCCTTACTTGATACTTCGACTTGGCAAGGAAAAAATTAATGATCGCAAAAACTACATTGACGATGTTGTTGATCCTGATTTCTACAAATTATTTGAATTTCACTGCCATTTCCCTGGAGCTTCAATGCTACATGTTGATGCCTATGACCATGACTTTATCGGTGGTGATGATCTCATTGGGTCCACCAAAATTGATCTCGAAGATCGATTCTTTGACAAGAATTGGCAAGCACTTGGTCACGAATTTCAAACAACAGAACGCTGGGGCCCAAAGCCTGTCGAGCAAAGAACACTTTTTGTTCCTACTTCCAGAGCACCGATGGGACAACTTAAGCTTTGGGTTGATATTCTTACACCAAAAGAAGCCGCTAACTTTCCTCCAGTGGACATTGCATTGCCTCCACCAAGAGAGTTCGAGCTTCGTGTGGCTATTTGGAAGACCAAAGAAGTACCTAACTTTGATGAGTTGACTGAAATGAATGACTTATTTGTTCGTTGCCAACTCGAAGGCTCGGATCACCAAGACACAGATATTCACTGGCGAGCTAAGAAAGGAAAAGCAAGCTTTAACTGGCGCATGAAGTTCCCTGTCGTTCTCGGCCATAAACAACACAATTCCAAGTTTCCTTATTTCAAATTGCAAATGTGGGATAAAGATATCTTTTCCTCCAACGATTGTATTGCGGAGGGAATCATTGATATGCAGCCCCACTTTCAAAAAGTCTGTAAGCTCCAAGCTCCGTACCAAGTCTACCAAGACAAGACTCCGAGAAAGAAAGAATCGGCATCTGAAGCAGAAAACAATGATGCCATTCGATCAATTAAGGAAGCCACGGGACTTTGGGATACTGACCCAACAGACTCAACATGGATTAAAATGGAGCGATTCAATCGAGAGACAAATGTGAAAGAACCCATGGGAGCTGTGTGCATTAGTATGGAATTGATGCCGAAAGAAAAAGCTAAAGTGCAAACTGTGGGCTTTGGACGAAGTGATCCAAACAATTCGCCATTCCTTCCTCCACCTGCAGGTCGATTGAAATTCAGTATGAATCCATTCTACGTCTTCAATGAGCTTCTTGGGCCTCGAATCTGTCGACGTGTTATGTGTGTCTTGGTTTTTATTGCATGTGGAGTGTTCATGTACTTTGCAGGTCCAATTGTGAATTTGTTGATTGTTCTTCTTAAGTAGTAATATGCATTTAATTTTCAACTATATGTATGCTATACTTTAATTCATGTATGTATGGAGATATGAGTTTGCAAAATATATACAATAACAAATTCATATTTCAATACCAATACTGTATAATTACAGCATATCCCTGTACAACAGTTGTACTATAATGCTCTGATACTTTAGGTAAGCAACGAAATGCATTTTTTATTTATCTTTGGAGTCGTTGTTGATGACGGAAGGCATAATTAACGTGTGATTAAGTGAAAAAAACCAACATCATCAATACAATTCATCTATCATATCATAGCTAATTCATAGCTAATAAGCCTTCTGAACTAAACTAAGAGCAATAATACAGTCGAGTACCTATTTGTGTGCCTAAAGTCACGAATAATTCCTCGGATTGCTTGTGAACATGTTGTCATCATGACAAAAGCTCCACATTTTCACAGCCAATATCTCGTATTCAGTGAAAATACATACTTATCCTATTAAATTAAGTCACTGGGTGGTCAACAGTTTGGAAAAGAGATCGTAAATGCCCAGTCGTTAATCTCCATAGTAATGATAATGGTAAATTATCAAATCTTACATACCAAAAGACGTAAATGTATATCAAATCAAGACTCGGACCAGTGGTGACCACAGTGAAAAGCACAAGAAGTTTGCATCGACGTGTGACATGGTGCTTGAAATCGTTTATTTTATAGGATCCAAATGGCACGTGTGTATTTGTTCTTCATTTACGAATATAAAATTGAATTTTACACTAAAGGAGCAGCCCGAATATAATCCGTAGTGAGTCGAGAATAATGATGTACATAAGTACAGCAAATGCTGCTTCAGTTGAATTTTTATCGTTAGCAAACAAACGAAGTATAATAATATAAATCAATCATTGCCAAAATGTGTGTGTAAATGTGTAAATGGACCTGTTGTAATCATCACAGCCAATGCGATTCTAGTGTTGATCTGTTCCATCACAGTATTTTACTCTGTGCATTTTCTTTAATAGATATGACACTAGAATTATAGCACCATACAACATCCAAAGCATTCTTGAGAGATACAAACATGCTAGAACTTATTGTGTAGGTCGGATCAAGTCTAATTAATGCACAGCCAACAAATTCAACACTAAGCCATATATCCATGATATACTCAAGATATACACAGGGATTCAACAAAGGGCATCCCAACTATCTCCCCGTAAAAAGATTGCTACTTTTTTATCATATTTTGAGTTGAAAAAATCGACCACTATAGGCGTGCATTGAGTGAGTCACATTAAGGGTACATGTTGCTACAATTTTGGCAGATCCCAAGGAAAAGGCACTGAAATATACGCCTTTCAACCATGTCAATTTTGAGCTCAAGTCACAGTATAGCAACGTTTATAAACATTATGATACTTGTGAATATCGATCGTTTGTTATAAACAACAGTAAATTTTCTTTAGTTTGGATAGAGAATTCATGTCATTTAAAAAAAACAGTAACTTTTGATAGCAGAGGAATAATGGGGAAAACAGCATCGGAAAATGCCGAAAATCTCATTTTCCTTGTATTTTTTAAACAGCAAATGTAAATATGAAATGAAATGAATTACAAATCTGTATACCGGCTAAAGGCTTCCTAAACCTTGTAAATATCTAATTTTGCATGTATGAAAGCCTAAAAGTGTTATGAAACAAACTCTGCAAGCATTTAAATACAATTGATTAAATTGATTATTCATTGAACAAACTAATTATCAACTTTGCTGTTCCAATCGTATTGTACTTTTTAAGTAGCAATATGAATTTTTAACAAAAAACATGACCCCATACATTTTTCTTCTTGGCACGTAAAAGCTGTATCAAGTTTGCCTTCATCTCCAATGTATTATATGTATATGGCGAAGTTCCAAAACTATCATGTTTAGCGTACTCTTTGCTATCCAAATGGAGGTCCAATGCACTCAATAAACTTAGACGAATTTGACTATGGAGAATACCACCTTGATAGCACAATACAAAATAATCTGCACCATAAAAGCTAATTGTTGGAGTTTGTTGGTATTTGGGTTTTGTATCAAATAGGGCATGCATGGAACCACCAAGTTTTTCGCAATTATAATCCAAGTTAAAGCACCTATTGATTGCCAATATAGCTCGAGTTTTCACCAGATTGGACCACATAGTGCTGTATTGTGAATTGGCAGGTAAGTATGGAGCAATTTTGACATGGTTGGCAGTAAAAATGTAGTGCAATGACACCACAAAGCAATGGAATGACCAAAGCTATAAGCACATTAAGAGCAACTGGAGGTAACTCTTCGACAAATTGGTCTTTCAAGTTAGCCGGAACTAAATATGAATCAAATGGTAAAGAAGTAGAGCAAAATGACACAAAGCCATCTGTACCACAAAAGCTAATTGTTGGAGTTTGTTGGTATTTCGGCTCGTTATCAACTAGTACATAGATAGAGTCACCAAGTTTTTCGCATTTCAAAGTTGAAAAAAAGTATTTCTCAATTGCGAAAATAGCTCGAGTTTTAACAGGGTTATACCACAGACTACTATATCGTGAATTATTAGAAGAGATGGAAACAATTTTTCCATTGAATCTGTAGCGAAATAAAGGCGCCATAAATCCATAATGCAGAGGGAATTGCAAAGCAGCACAGACGTGAAGAGAGAAAGACGGAAAATCTTCTACAATCTGGTATCTAAGATGGAATGGAACTAGACACAAGTGTACATCCTGAAATAATTGAAATACAAATCCAATGATGCCAGAAGAGAAGGACATCGCACCTCCCACGATTGTCAATATAAATACATACCATCACTGTTGTGTCAACATTGACAAAAAGTTGCTTTTGATTAGTCTTCTTTAAAACAATAGACAAGACTGAAAGTGCTAAGTATGGAAACCAAACCTATAAAACAATTAGAGCTTTTACTAGATGGAACATACTCCTCTTGATAAGTATAGCAGTCCACTAAGCATTGCTAACTTATCTTCATTTTGGGAGGAACGACGAACAGCAAGAGTATTAGTTTAGCTGCTAAACATTAAATCAAATGTAAATGTTGTCGCCACTATTGGATTTGTAGCTGTCGGTTCATCACCAATCATGATGAAATAGCTCTATTCATTACTACAATATTTTTCAAGGTGGCCATAGTTCTGCAGTATTTTCTTGATTTCCAAGCAATGCTTGTAATATTTTGTCCAAAGTAGATAAAAACCAAACAACAATACGATATGCTATTAATGAATTTTGCATAGCTGTAAAAGACACTTGTATCTCGTATAACTGCAAACGATATAGTCCATAGTGGATTCGCTTGCCTGGTAATCCAAGCACCGCAGATTGTACATATTCATTAGAAGGAATTGGGGAGTGAAAGCGTACAGGTAGTCTGAATATTTGTACTTTGCACGTTCAAACCTCGGTAATAATACTCGTTGCTTGACAAGGTATGTTGATTATAATACTTCTGTAGCATGGTTTAAGTTGTTGTGCTAAACTCGGTAAGGTTAGCATAGGTATAAGTTGTTGATAGTGATGTCCAAGGTAAATCTTCTGAGATGTAAGCTTTCATGGGCTAATTACGCAAATAAGTTTAGTTGAACAACAATTCAAGTACCATTGAAATGAGATAGATAAGCATAAACATACTTACTACCAACGGAAGAATGGACCAACGAACTGAGTATCGGAATATTCGTGGGCTATTTCACCCAACTACACTTGTTCTGAAAACGAAATCATAGCAAATATAGACATAGTTTTAGTCAGATGACCCCAAGATTATTCATTAGAATAGAATTGAAAAACTCATTATTGTCCATCTCTAACGTCTTGCGTCAATTAACACGCTATTACATTCTTGGCTTATCAACCATAAAAATTGATTTAATCAGCTTGCTTTCTTTTTCGACTCGGCGATAGCTTTCAATTAAAGATTATATCACCCATGCATTTTTAACTTTGGAGCATTTGAGTTGTTTGCTTTGTTTAAGGTTGGCTCTTATATCTAAACAGTTGAATGAGTATGGTGACGATACTTTGCTATCTGTTATAGCAAACTCGCCGTTGTCCAAATTGCGATCCAATGTGCTCAATAAGCTTAGCCGAATTTGATATTGGATAACATGATTTTGATAACACAATACAAAGCAATCTGAACCGCAAAAGCTAATTGCTGGAGTCTGTTGGTATTTTGGCTCACTGTTAAAAAGTGCATAAATAGAGCCCCCCAACTTTTTTCCTTTAAAATTTGACATGAAGCATTTCTCAATTGCCAAAATAATACGAGTTTTAACAGGATTGTACCAAAGACTAGCGTACCGTGAGTTGCTATAAACGATCGGACCAATTTTTACGTTGCTTTTAAAGCGAAATAGAGGTGTTATGAACCCATAAAGTAATGGGACTAATATAACAGCAAAAACGTGGATAGACATCGGTGGTAGATCTTCCACAAGTTGGTATCTAAGATGCATTGGAACTAAACACAAATGTGCTTGCTGAATTACATGAAATAAAGAAGCAATATTGCCAGAACAAAATGCCATGGCACCTCCTGTAGTAGTAGCAATAAATACCGTCACTGTTGGGTCAATGTTAGCAAAAAGATGCTCTCGTTTAAGCTTCTTTAGTACAACAGACAAGACTGAAAGTGCCAAGTATGGAAACCAAACCTATAAAGTAGTTAGCACCAATAACAAATATTGCGTACTCCTCTTGACAAATATAGCATTCCACTAAACATTGCTAACTTATCTTCATTTTGGGAGGAACGAAGAACAGCAAGAGTATTAGTTGAGCTGCTTAACATTAAATCAAATGTAAATGCTGTCGCCACAATTGGATTTGTTAATATCATAGCTGTTGGGTCTCCAATTATGATAGAATAACTCCATTCATCACTACCATTGTTTTCAAGAAGGCCATAGTTTTGTAGTATTTTCTCGATCTCAAAACAATGCTTGTAATATTTTGTCCAAAGTAGATATATAACCAAACAACAATACGATATGCGATATATAAATTTTGCATAGTTGCCTAAAGCACTTGTATCTCGTATAACAGCGAATGATAGAATCCACAGCGGATTATTAGTATTGTTGTCAAAAGTTAACCAAAGGCATTGCGACGTTTGTTTGTTTCCAAAGTAATGTTGTTCGATGCATGTACCTCTACCATCCCAACTATAAGCATTGTTTACTGAATGATTTGTAGCTGCAAATTCACATAACAAATCAATCATAGCTGGACCATAAAAAACCGCACCTGGTAATCCAAGCACCGCAGATTGTACACATTTATTTAAACGAATTGGGGAAGCAAAGGTTATAGGTAGTCGGAATATTTGTACTTTGCGCATTTGGTCTTCGTAATAATAAGAGTTTGTCGGTAAGGTATGTTGATTATAAAAACTCTGCAGCAAAGTAAGAGTGGTTGTATTAAATTCTGTAAAGTTAGCGTAGTTAGGTATTGTTGGCATCGATGTCCATGGGAAATCCTCTGTGATGTAAGCTTTCATGGGCTAATAATGCCAATAAGTCCAAGAATATTATGATATCAAGTACCATTGAAATAAGATTGAAAAGCATAACATTACTTACTAGAAAAGGAAAAATGGCCCAACGAACAGAGTATTTCTGAGTTAAATAGCTTGGTGGACCAGCTATTCCCGCTGCATTTGGTATTTTGTGCATCAACTAAAAACAAAAATCAGAAATTAGTAGAGCAAATATAGATATAGTTTAACTGGTTTGTTTGGAATATATATATCGACGCCTTTGCTTTATCGCTAAAGGAATAAATTGGCAAAGTAGACAATAGCATGAAAGATAAATTGTTCAAATTCACAAATTTACTACTTTAAACTTGATACACTGTTATGTGTCACTTGACGTATACTTGAGTTTCACGTAGTATCGTTCAAGTGACATATGGCTATTGGTACTTTTTTTTCGAAGGATGGACACGGAAGTCCCTCATGATGTGATCGCACTTGGCCATGTCCAAAAGCATCGAAGACACTCTGGAAGGATCGTACGTGAGATCAAGAGACAAAAGCGATTGCTAGATGAGCAGCATTCTCTCTGGTCAGACCACATTGTCTTGAAAAAACGAGCCCGATACCAACAACAAGTGGCTGATGCTACAATGACACTTCAGTGCTTAGCTCTGCTCCAACCCGTATCAAAAGCGGTAAAAATGAAGCAAATGCAATCGATCAACGAGGCTAAATCCAATGCTCTTGACCAAATTAATCGATTACCAACAAAACTCTCTCAACGCCGACGTCAAATGGGATCATTTGTCAAAAAACTACGTCAATGTGTTCGTCAAAGAAATTGTTCTCATAAACGAGGCACAGAACCTGTAGAAGTGCAAGAAAAAAAAGCTGAAGAGCATGCTGATTGCCCTTTGTTCTATCTCTATCCATGGCAGAACATGGGGCAATACTTAAAAGCAGAACTCGAGCACATGCTTCTTCATCCTTCTGATATTGATTTGCTCAACAAACATGCAGAAGATTGCCTCAAGATTGTCATTGATCACTCGATGCATCCCGCAGGACTCCATCTTGCTCGAATTGCTCCTTTTCTACATGAAATTGCGTTTGCAGCCCACGTTGTTGGAGCTCATGCATATGCTCAATACGAATTGCGTCAATCATCTATTACATTTCCATTGCCAATCTTTGACAAAGGCATTATTGTAGATGCTTGTAATGCCAGCAGAGAAGCTATTGCATATTTACCTCAACATTTCCACGATGATCGCTTTCCTGAACTCTCTGCTTTGGTGGATGATACAATTCTTGCATCTCCAGAGCTGCTACATAAAGTAGCTCGGTGGACACAAGTGCCCAACAAGCCATTGAGTGCAGTACAAATTCAAAATGAGTTTAATGATGTCAGCGATTGGCTTCGTCGATTGATGTTTGAAAGCTCAAGCAGCAAAGGACTTATGAACATTTCTAATGCTGTCAAGTCTATTGTCACTCGTTTGTTAAGCCTTGTACAAGCTTCTTTGGTGGATCAATGGTGTCACTGGACTACAGAAATACCAGAGTGGTTTATTCACAATAGAAAATACATGGATTCCTTGCCAGTACCAACGACGTACTTTGAGAAACTTGTTGCTTTTAATGCTCCAAAGCAATCAAATATTAGAGCAGATAGCAGTACTCGTGAAGCATGGTTGACAATGTATGTGGAAAAATTTACGATTTCCAATGCTCGATGCTATTTACTTGATGAACCATTGTTGTTGAAATATCGGACAGAAATGCTTGCACATGCAGAAACCATTCAATATATTGAATATGTTCGCATGGATCATCGAGTTAATCGGGAGTGGCAAGAGAAAATGGAAATTGATAATCGACTTGGTGAAGCTTCTAAACGACTTGATATTCTGGCCAAGCAACTTATGCTTCATGAATGGTGTGTGTCGTTTATTCAAAGTCAAATTCGAGTTCGTCAATGGCAATCAACATCTTCCAAACCCATTAAAGATGAAGTGGAGCAAGAAACTAAAGTCGAACCACCTACAGTTCATGTAGTCCCTCCAGCTCTTTCACATGAAGAAAATCACACTTCTGAAATGGATGATGGATCGGATATTGATGAGCAATTTCCTATTGATGGAATTGGCTTTCAAGGCAGCGCAGAATATACACATCAAGAAGAATATATCCATCAAGAAGAGCAAAATGAACCATTGCAAGAAGAAATCATTCAAGACAGCTCAAAAGAAAATGACCTTGATGACATGGATGAAGCAGGTTCGTATAACATTGATGGTCATATTGATTCTGTAAAAGATGGAGATAACAGCGACGCAGCCTCGTTTTCCAGCAGAAGTTCAAGTCATGCCCGACGATTTACAATTGATTTTACAAATGATGAAGATGAAGAAGTTGTTGAAAATGTTTGCATGTCTGATATCACAGAAGATGAAGAGAAGCGTCCTGCATTGCAAAAGTCGAGTGGAGTACCACAATCTTCGGTGGTTGATATTTCTGAAGATACAAAGGTTTCTGATGAAGACAGTACGCCAATATTGTCATCGCCACTACCACTACAAGATGAAGTAAAACAAAGCAATGTTCAGGCCAAAGCCATGCCAGATTCAAGGGTAGAAACTCAGCAAGCTAAATCGCCAACGAAAGACGAATATTCACTTGATTCAGAAGATGAACCAATTAAACCTCCAGCTAAACCACTTGCCAAAGAAGACAATGGTGGACGTGATTTTGACGATGAACCTATCAAAACACACGCCAATTCATTAAGCAAAGAGAATAATGCTATTGACTCCGATGCTAAACGCAGACAAAACCAATCGTAATAACTCGTATAGCATAC
>JNBS01001240.1:0-15265 GCA_002081575.1 Thraustotheca clavata | reverse complement strand
CTTCATGATAATATTGTGCCATACCACAAATATGTATCGTCCAAATACCCTGCAGTGGTTCGAAAAGCAGCCATTGAAAGTATTTTACGTCTCTTTTTTGCTGAAGACCCATTGCCACCAAGAGATGAATCGAATAAAAAGACTCGATTGTATGGCCCCGTGGCAGCTATCACGTATGCTTTGCGTTTGATTGAGGTAGATGAATCACCAAGTATTCGACGCTTTGCAGCGCAAGTGTGTTTAAATTGTATTCGTGGTTTCCCACCAAGTGCAGCATCTCAAGTATTAGCAACATGGGATCATGCATATACGCTAAACATTATGCACACAATTCAAATGGATGATCCTGGTGCTTTTATAAGAAAGAGTCCAACAAAAGAATCAATTGCAACCATGTTTTCTCCACCATCATTAGCCCCATTAAGAGAAGATAGTCAAGCTGCACGTACTGCTGCAGAGCTAATGTGGTCAATCATGAACACAACAGCAAGTACAGATCAATTGCTTCGTACTGCATTATCGATATTATATCGTAAAATCTGGGGTGATACAACTCCAATTTGTTTAGCTCACATGGTTCAGGTATATGAAAATTATCATACTGTTAAGCTAATGAATATGGTAATAGGATAAACCAATGAATTGGGCTGGTGGGTATGAATCTTTACGAAGACTCATTGAAGAAGAAAAGAGAGTATCTATTCAATCTGGTAAACAAGGTTACAGACCTTCCGAAGAAAGTAAAAAGCGACCACCTAGTGGTTCACCACCAGTACATAATTATATGACAATTCTATAACTAATCTTTGAGTAGCTTCCTGGCATGTCTGGTGGCACATTTGAACAACTCAAAGGAAAGAAACTCAAGCTTAAACTAGGCGAAACAATAGTGGTGTCACACAAACTATAATCTGAATAAATAAATCTATCATGAAATTCATTAGAAAGTGAATCTGGTTACACCGTAACTGGTGGTGGCCTTTAGCATGAAAAAGGATGACATAGAAGGGCTGCAAATTCTATTAGAAAACATGCATGCTATGAAGCAGAGACAGCCTAAATTACCTCGTGGGAGAGACTACAAGGCACGCAGTTTACCAGTACATTTGTGTAAAAAATATTGGTCTCAATTCCTTTAGAAACCAAGCACTTTACTTACTCGGTTCAAAATGGACGATCGATCTGTACGAATTAAAGTATTACAACTTGATAATGACAATGAACTTAGGAAACTCTTGTGCAACAATTACAAGAAAGAAATAGTCAACTTGCTGAACAAATTGCAAGTAAAAATGCTCAGTCGAATGAACTTCATAAGTGTATCACAGCTCTAAACAAGGAATTACGACTGACAGTACGAATAACGCAATAATGGTGAATAATGATATTAGGTGGATCAACTAAACCAGTTTAAACAAGCAAATGCTGAAAAAGATCATGAAATTATCACACTACGGGCTCATGTTGATGATTTATATCAAGTCCAACTTCAATTACGCTCTGAAAGTTTGCAATATAAAGTCGAGTTGAAAAAGCGTCCATCACAAACTGTGTCTGAAATTTCTGCTATTGACTCACCTATGAAGAATGAAATGGCTTCTGGTATTGGGGAAACTTTAGATTGTTTGCAGCGAGAAATGGCTGCATTAGAAGCTCATGTGGAATCAAAAGAACCTTCATTAAATATGATGAACTTGATGGAGCAATGGTATCAACTGCTAAATCCAGCTAATGAAGAAATCACCAACAATGAAGATAAAATACAAATTATAACCAAGTCATTAGAGCAGCTACTGGAGAAAAGTGCAAGTACAAATGAATTACAACAAGCATTGGAATTATCTGAAAAACAATGTTCAGAGTATTGCCATGAGTTAAGACTGCTTGAAATGCAGTCTGAACTACAATCATGTTATTGGATTTCCGATTCTTTTGTAGATGATGAAAAAATTAAACTGCTCCAAGACCAATTGCATGAATTAGCTACCAAGAATGAAATCTTGTCAAAATCAGCAGTGGCTTCAGCAGCTAAATGTAAACTATGGGAAACACAATATAATGCAATTCAAATTGAACTTGAAAAAGTTGGTGAACGTTGGGAATCTGCTCAGTCTGCAATGGATGAAGAACGAGAAGCAATGGAAACCAAGCTTTTTAATACTTGTGTCCATGTTGAACAACTTGAAAGTCTTTTAAGTGATTTCCAGTCAAGTGAAGAAGTTGAGTTGATTGATCAATTTACTCAGTGTGATTTGCTTCCAAATGAATTTACATCTCCAATAAAAGCAACATCTCAATGGATTAGTGTTATTGATGCAATGCAAGCCAACCATGAAGTTGAAATGGAAGTACTGCGAAATGATATTACAATTGTTGAAAGAGAGTTATCAGAGAAAGATGCTGAAATTGAACAATTAAACAATACATTGGAAAATACAAATGCAGCTCTTGGAGAATTGCATATTCGACAAGATTTGATATCTCAACCTTCTGAAGACTGGGTTAACTTTGCAGAAACTACGGGTGGACGATTGATATCACTTGTTTGTGATGATTTTGTCTTTGTCAACAGTAGCTGTCAAACTGATACTATTTCTTCAATTGATCAAGTTGGAAATCCTCATGAATTAAATACAAAATTAGAGCAACATGGTAAAGAATTGAAAGATTACAAAGATCAATTTCAAGCTGCTGCTAAACGGGAAAGACAATTACAATGTGAACTTTTGACAATGAAAGAAGAGTTAATAGCTGCTGAAAATGCTATTGCAGCTAAAAACCAAGAGCTCGTTCAACTTTTGGTTGATCTAGAATCATACAAACAAAAATTAAAACATCTCAATGATTGCAACTTGACTGCCTATGAGAAGGTTCATGACTTGAATCAAATGGAAAAAGAAGACATTGCAATGCAATTGATCAAAGCCAAGAACCGAGTCACAAAAATCTCTAAAGATTTTGATGCACTACAATCAAAGTTAAATTTGCAGTCACTAGCATACAACGCACTTGATTCCCAACATCGTCAGCTTTTACTAAATTATGATGAAAAAATTCAACACAATCATGAATTGGCAATGGAAGTAGAAGATTTTCTTGGACAACTTTACCGTGGTCATTTTAACAATGATATGGGAACTACTCAATTAGAACACAAAGCAACAAATACTGACAATTTAAATGATGACAAGGTTATAGATCTTGATAATGTAGAAATTGTCATAAACAATGTTGGCATTGGTATTTATCGTTCTCAAGTAAATGAATTATTACTTTTAGCTGACGAAGATCGACGATCACAATTACAAGCTGCAACAGAGATTTGGTGCATGGAGAAATTACTTCTTGAACAAAAATACAATAGTGAAAAAGCTCAATTGCAACAAAGTCTTGAAGATACAAAACAATCCCATTTAACTCAATGCGATACCTTTCAGCAGCTAGTATCTCGTCAAGAACAATGCATTCAGTCAATGAAAGAAGAAAAATTGGTGCTTTCTCGCCATTTTGAGTCCAAAGTGAATGAATTATCTGATATTGTTGGCCCTGCTAAACTTTTGGATGGTGATGCATTGGGTACAAAATTGGGGCAATATCACACTTTAGTGTCAAAGTTATTGATGCGATATCAAGAATGCAATGATCATCTTTTACATTGTCAAACAAACCAAGATAGTCCTGAAGTTGACACAACTAATATACTACATGATGCTAACAACAAGACTACCCAAAATGCAGAGTGTCAAGTTGATTTACCATTTAAATTGCCAAAGAAACTAGTTGAAATGGGAATTCAAACTTTATTTAATGTGACAGAGTCATTTGATGAGTTTATTGTCCTTGAAAAAGAACTTGCAAACAAAGATGAATTATCAACTTTTGTACCAAAGTTTAATGCAATTGTGTCAAAATTGGACCTATTTAAACAAGACAACGATCAAACTATTGTCCAAATTTTAATTTCTGTACTAGAATCTACAAAGAAAGTACTTGATTCGAAATTGCTGCCATGTAAAGAAAAATCACTAGAAATTAGCTGTTGGGATGCCACTGAAAGTATATTAAATAAAGCTTTTGGCACACATGTGGAACCTCAAGGTTGTGTAATTATTATTATCGGTGCATTTGAAATTCAAGCTGGAATTGTACGAAAACAAGAGCAATCGATTCCAGACTTGCGAATACCTGTTTGTTAAATTCATATTTGGTGTACTGATGCTTTTTTAGACTAGTGCTATCAATCCAAGTGGTCAACCCTTGTATGAACATGGAGTTCTTGTCAACTTTAAAGTATATGAACAAGTTTTGCATCAAATATTTGAATTACTTCATATCCAACCTGCAATGTACAAGGTATGATTTTAAAATTTGTACTCGTTTAATTAACATTAGCTCATTTTACTTCACAAACCATCAATATCACCACTTGAAAAAGAACGCCTTGTTACTATAGCATTGGAATCATGTTGTGTACCAAGTGTAAATTTAACAACTCATGCTCAAGCAGCTTTATTATCTAATAAGATTCACACTGCACTTGGAATTGATTTTGGTGTTGATACAATTTTCATTGTTCCTATCTATGAAGACATGGTGGTAAGAAATTATATCATAGTGTATCTAATTTTCTAGTTGGATCATGCTGTAGTGAAATTGGACATTTCCACTACGATTGAATGGCACAAACAAGTAATTTCTTTCAGTTAATATGTATCATTTCCAATATTTTCTCTATAGAGCAATGAAAAACATCATTTTGATCATCTTTTACATCCCAATGGTATTCTATCCCATCTTTTTTTTTCTCTTATCATATATTATTGTAGGCTCCAACTATCTTATGAATGGCATTTTAAAATCCCTCGCCTTATGTGATCAAGACATTCATGCTTCTTTACTTCAAGACGTTGTTCTAACTGGTGGTTGTGCCCATGACGCCACACTTTCCCACCACATGAGTATCGAATTACATGAACTTATCTCTGCCATTGATACAATCCCATCCAGTACAATTCCCCACGTTCATATTGTCGCCAATATCTACCACGGTGCCAATCTCCATGCGAACATCGTCTCATCGTTCAAATGGATATCTTTTCCAGATTATCAAATCGAAGGTCCTCCCATCGTTCACACTCGATGTTTTTAATTCCACCTATTTCTACATGCTAAATACATAATCAATTTCCATCATCATCTCTTCTTCATCTTCTTTCATCTATTTCCATCAACTATTTTATACTATTTCTTTTTCTCTTACATTATTAAAAGTAATTTTCTATTATTTTTATTTACACTATTTTATGTATCTGCCCTGTCTCTTTCAAAGTAAATAAAAAAACATTTTTGTCATCATCAACTGTAACAAACGCAAGATGTAATAAAATATTTTGTTTTTTATTACACTTAAAAAATATATTTTAATAAAATGTAATATTGAAATATTATTTATTATTATTATTGTATTTTTTTTTTCAATCACATAATATAAAAAAAAAGCCAATAGAAACTTTAGCATGCCGCTACCCGCGGCATGTCCGTTGCGCCACTCGCTCTCTATACAAAAATCAAATCAACTGGTCCTTTTTTCTTCGACCAGCCGCTTTTGGATTTTGGAATGGCGGCGATCGGCCAAAAATGCAATGGGAAAAACGTGAACTTATTACAATTTCTTGTGACAAAATGACAAACAAACGCGTGCGCTTCCACCGCGTCGTCTCTTACGAATTCGCTCTTGGACTTAATGCATCTGCTATCCCTTTAGAACATGGACCTTCAATCGGTCTAGTTGGTCCTGCTTTACATATACGAACATCCAAGATCAAGAAGAAACAAACTCATTCCTTTAAACGTTCATCTCTACGTCGATATGATAAACAACAACGATTACAACTCTTGCAAGAAGCAGGAGTTCCGATGAAGGAGATTGTCGACTTTTGTGTTGAAGCATTAGATATTCGGATCTCTAGAAGCTCGTCTCGACGTAAAACAAGCAAACAACGTTCATACCTTGTTGCTAGGAACACGGAGATCAACGAGAATGCCAATATAACTTATAATTAATCCTGTCCTGTTTCATAACGAAAATGTTTCTTGACTTGATTAAAAAGGTGGAAAATGAACAGGACTTGGAGAGAATTCATCAAGCATTGATGGAGAAGAACGAACTTGTACATACTATGGATGAACAAGAACATTCGTGCTTGCATTGGGCTGCACAGATAGGACCACCAGCACTCGTCCAACTCTTACTTGATCATAATGCAGATATGAATCGAATGGATCAAAGAGGACTTGTACCTCTGCATTGGGCTGCTGCTGCAAATAATTTAAAGACGATTCAAGTGCTTGTGAATCATCCTGAATGTGTCATTGATGCACTTGATCGAAAACATCAAACACCATTGCTTCTAGCTGCACGAAATGGACATGTTCTTACAGTATCTACCTATTTGACTAGAAATAGATGATGATAATCATTGTAGGTCTTGTATATGCTCAAGAGAGGAGCTGATGCTACAATTGTGGATGCAAATCAAGATAATTTTATACACTGGGCTGCTTATAAAGGAAGTTCAGAAGTATTGACGCTATTTCATGCGTATGCAGGACAATTTGCCTTTGATACAAGACTTTTTCATGCAGTAGATGCCTTTGGACAAACTCCATTGCATCTTGCTTCTAGTCAAGGGTATTAAATATGAATTATTTTTATTGAGATTGTTTTAGACATCTTGATTGTGTCGAATACCTTGTAGAAGAACTTGATACATCAATTACAATTGTGGATGCCAAAGGAAATACACCATGGACATTAGCACAAAGTAAAGGGCATGCTGCAGTATTCGCTTACTTGACAAATAAATTTCAACCTGCTTGGAATCGACAACTTGGACATGCGCTTTACTTTTGGTGTGTACATGCAATGAATGCAGAAGCAGTGTCTTTACGTCCATTTCTTGGTCCAAAAGCCCCATTTTACTTTTTACTTGGCAATTTTCTACTTGTTGCATATTGGAATTTGATTGTGTTTCTCAATACAACTCAACTCTTCTTAAGTGCATTTACATGGGCATGTTTTGGATGTGCTTGGCATACTGAAGCAGGCTTTGTAAACCATGACCCTGTCATGGTAGCTTCGTACACTACTGTGATGGATGCCATTGTGAACAATGATAAAGTCAATCTACCGATTGTGCGATTATGTCACACATGCCGTGTTGAAAAACCAAATGGAGCTAAACATTGTCGTCATTGCCGAAAGTGTGTCTTGCATTTTGATCATCAGTATATCTCTCTTTTAAACATTTTCATAACTTTTGTAGCTGCCCCTATATCAACAATTGCGTGGGTCAACACAACTACACATATTTTCTTTTGTGTACAGGCTTCATGGCAGCCACAACTGCGCACTTGGCGTACCTCTGGACTCATGAAAACACAAGTTTTGGATCTATATGTGGAATGATTTACTATGGAGGCGTTGGAGTGATTTCATCAAGTTTATTTTGTTTTCATCTTTTCCTAGCTGCAATAGGTCTATCAACAAATGAGTATAGAAATCGACACCGGTACAAACACCTTTCATTCAACCGATTTGAAGCACCATGTCAACAAGATTGTTGTCAAACGTTCTTGAGTCGATTGTGTATGAGTTTTCCTTTTGCGCAGAAAAAATTTCATCTTCCGCCAGACCTTCATAAACAAAAAGTTAATGGAAAAGTCATGAGCGTTTGAAATCGTATTCTTGTAGCATGTATTGATCAATCGAACATGCTTTCCTCCTGTGTTTCCTAAAAAGTGGCTTCACGTTGATTTCTTTCGCTTTGTCGTAGAGTTGATAGTTCTAATAGAACGCGTCAACTTGCGATCTGAAAAAACAATGTCCACCACTGTGTAGTTGTAGATGGATGTAGCATTCATGGATGGATCTACATAAACAAAAAGATCTCAAACAATATATGATCGAACGCTTGAACGCTTCGAGCTCCGTGTTAAAACAAGATTCCTAGAAGCAAATGCAGTTAACTGAAGCGATTGTTTTCGAAGTCATCAACGTCAATATAGCTCACAGCAACAACGTTGCCACCAAACTTTCGGCCTTTGAGAGCCTAGATAACATATAAATTGTGTTCAAGTTTTAAATTATGCACCTTTAGTGCAGTGACGGCACCAGCAATGTTTTCAAAGCGAATAAACACTTTCCCAACACCAGGTATACCATCCTACACAATATAATTATACCATTCATAAAGAAATATATGTGGTACCTGTGGACGAGGGATTACAAGGGATACAATCGAACCATATTTGCTGCATTCCTCCTCAATATCTTCCTTAAGTTCATTAAATGTTTCTTCATCTTCCAACTCTGATTCCTGCACCATATTCCCCTACAGAATTATCAATACTAATTCTTGATATGATCATCGTACAAGCTCAATAACTTCAGTAGGAGCTCGTTCATGAGGAGCATTGGGATTGTACTCGGGAATAACTCCTTGTGGTGGAGCACGTTGTACAATGAGATTACTGCCAGCAATATCTAGTCCATTTAGCCCATCGAGAGCAACTTGTGTCACAGCTTCATCTTTGTATTCAAAGAGAGCACTACCAGTTGAGTTGCCCTCACTATCTTTGACCAAAAGAAAGCGAGAAACCTCTCCAAATGGTTCAAGTAATTGAGCTACCTACACAATATTAAAAATAAGCAAATAATAATGTTATGTTACCTGATTTTCTTGTAAAGCTGTGGGAATATTAGCCATAAGCAATCGATTCGATGTGTTATCAGGAGGTAATTGTCCAATATCTGTAAATCCTGAGTTGGGAGCAAGAAGCCCAGCAGCAGCCAAACCACAAGCTGCAGCCCCACCAGCAAACCACATTGGATTTGGTGTGCATCCAAGATTTACAAGAGCAGTTTGTGTACGAGACGAAATGTTTGGCATTGGTTGTGCAGGTCCAACAAAACTACGTGGTCTTCCAAACTTAAGCTGTCTTCCAAGCATATTCAATTGATTCAATAACAATGCAAGATTACATTCTTCCACTGTACGCATTTCTAAAAATGCAAATTGATTATCCGTCGAGATCCATGCCGATAAAATTGGATTGCCCGGTTGACCAGGTAAAGATAAGCCAACTTGTTGAATAATTGTACCAAGAAATTCTTGTAATTGTGAACCTGTCACATTTGGTGGTAAATTGCCAACATACAATTCTCGCATAGGTTTCAATGACACAGCCGAAGACAATGTATTGGTACTTTGTGACATCTTTAATAAGATTTCCTGGATGCTAAGCGATGGATATTGTTGCATCATTTGTGTAATGGATGATTGTTGCGAATTTGCCGATGATGGTGGTTCCATTGTTGGATATTCCGATTGAACTGGAACTGGAGCTGGTGGAGCCACAGGAGCAGGAGCAGGAGCAGGTACTGGAACAGCTTTCTTTACTTCTACCTTTTCTTCTCTATCCTTATCTTTTGATCGTCGACGAGGGCTACGACTTCGGCGAGACGAACGACGAGGACTTCGACTACGCGAACGACGTGAACGACGTTCATGACGATCTCTTCGAGATGAACGTGAACGAGAACGACGTGAACGAGATGAACGATAACGTGGTGAATAACTACGTGAACGACGATCTTCTTTATCACGTCGAGAACTCTTTCTCTCCTTGCGCTTCTTGTCGTCGTCCGCCATCCTCTCGTTCGTGATTATGATCTTGTCTACGAACCAATCATATTGTACAGTTCCATAAAATCTCCATAAGTACGTTTTTGAACCAATCCTATCATTTACCTTTATCGTACTTAATACATTTATACCATTTTATCCTTTAATTTCATTTAGTACGCCGTACTTACACGACGTACTAATCAAATCTTCCATTTCGATGTTTTACCAATCAAATTCAAGAATATCAAACGAACCAATCAATTGTTCGATTTGGCGTTTTATCTCTCAAGTACGACGTACTTAACAAGTGCGTACGTAATGGAATAACCAGATTGTAACCGTTTCTCTTTCAAGTACGAATTTACCGTATTAATGTACCAATCAAAGACTGTAGTTCATTAAAGTCCGAATCCAAACCAACCTCACATGTGTTAAGTACGTCGTACTTGATGGATGTTGGATTGATCTTTACATTATCGTTCGATGGCCAAGGTATTCGTAGGCAACTTGAGCACGACAGCGCGGGATAATGCTGTCCGTGAGCTCTTTGAGAAGGTAGTAGAGAAAGGGAAAGACCTTAGTTGATGTGGGGATGTATGTAGTGTGGGCGTATCACTCAGGTTGTTGTCAAGGATGGCTATGGTTTTGTCGAATACGCAGAACCATCCGATGCGGATGAAGCCGTCAAAGTATTGCATCGCTACTCATTTCTTGGCAAAGAAATTCGTGTAACTAAAGCTCATACCGAAGAAGCCCCACGACGACCTCCTTATGAAATCACTCGCAGTCGTAGTTTGTATGTTGGCAATATCAATCCTGATACAACCATGGATTCTTTACGAGCTTTCTTTGAACAATATGGCGATGGTATTTCATGCTTTGATATCTTCAATTAACTTTGCTTATCTAGTTGAAAGTATTCGTGTATTGCCACAACGTGATGGTACAACGGGGATTTCTGTATTTGTGAATTTTTACCATGAAGATGCTGCTGCAAAAGTCATGAGCAAACCTGTACATCTACAAGGCCATGATCTACGTATCGTTTACAGCAATCAAAAGTATATCTATATCTCTTAACATTGCTCACGAAGTGTAGACCGCGTAAATCTTCCAACAATCGGTCCCCAGAACGACGACATGGAGATCATCATCGCTCTCGTCCAATTTCGGATGAAAGCCATTCACGTCGTCGTTCTCCTTCTCCTCGTCGACGTTCTCCATCTCCAAGACGTCGTTCGCCATCGCCTCGTCGCTCAATGCCTTCCCCTCGTCGTCGTTCATTGTCTCCAAAGCCTCGAAGCCATCGTCCACCATCTCCTCGTCGTTCTCCACGACGAGAAATGCTTTCTCCACGACGTTCTCCTCGAAGCTCTCGTCCTCTTTCCCCTCGAGGCCCTCGTGGTTTATCTCCAAGAAGCTCTCGTCCACTTTCTCCTCGTGGTTCACGTGGTTTATCTCCAAGAATTTCACGTCCACCATCACCTCGAGGTTCTCGTGGATTATCTCCACGCAGCAACAATCGTGGTTTATCTCCACGTAGCAGCACTCGTGGTTCATCCCCAAGAGGTAGCCATCGATCTCCACGTCGTTCTCCAAGACGTCAAGTGTTATCTCCACGTAATCATCGTGTTTTATCACCTCGAGGCCGTCGAGATCCATCTCCAAGAAGAGAAATGATGCGGGATCCATCGCCTCGAGGTCTTCGTGAAGCTCCCGTTCGTCGTCGTTCGATTTCGCCTCGTGGTCCTCGATCTCCTCGTCGAGATTCGCGTTTTCGTCGATCTCCATCGCCCCGCCAGCATTCTGGAAGTCGTACACTGGCCTCGCATGCGAGAGAACGCTGGTGAGCAGTAAGCAGAAGATTTTTTAATTGTTCCGATATCAATTACTGCACATAAATGGACTGCATTTTTACATATCAAGCCGCCTCCGCTTTTATTTTTCATTTCTTTTATTTGGTTGTTGCGATTGATTACACTATTATGGATTCAATCTCTTTCTTTAGCCGCCGACGTTGCTTTTACATCATTAGGAAGCCTTAATTTGTCGTAGGCCCATTGAAAATCAGATGTGCATTCGACAATACGTTGCCAGATATATTGCCCAAAGAATGCATTTGCTAGTTGCGAATCTTCTTCGTATTTGTAGTAATATTGGGGATAGTAGTCATCTTCGTTTGACTTCTGCAACAATTTCAAGACTTTTAAAGGTCAGATTTCTTTACCTTTGGAAACAAAACTTGAGAACCATGTTGAATGTATTCAAACACACGTTCGACACTCAGTACGTGGACATCATCGTTATTTGACTCTTCTTCTTGATCGATTATTGCTCGAAAGTATGCCAACATGCCTTGGATTCTTGTGTGGTCATCCGACATTTGAAGAGCTAAATCAGGATGGTTTGCCAAACTGCTAAACAACGATGAAGCATGCAGTAGCGAATACATCTACTTGGATTAGTTAGAATCATACAAAACACTCAATTATTCCACCATTTGAGGATTTTGAGGGAGCAACCGTGGTGTCAAACACACACTGATCAAGCCCAATACAAGGTGTATACATTCGATATACATTTTCTGTTTACCCAACAACTACAATCCCTTAGATCATTTTTATCATTTTCATTTTTACCTTTATTTGCTCATTTTCATCGTCTTCAGCCAGTCGATCAAGTTCTGTTTGGATGAATGCTTCCTTCTTAACCCAATGTTCAAGCATTAGAATTAATGTTTGAGTTGCATATTGATGCAATTGACTTGCAAATTGCATTAAATTGAATACAATCGATAAACACAATGTCTGCAACTCAGCTTCTCGATATGTCGACATATTCTTGGAAATCAATCGCAGCACAATCACAATAATTGTACTGCCCATGGAAATGTCGATCATATAACGTTCGGTATACCATGGAATGTGTTCATCCATCTACCAAGTTTAACAATGAAAATTTTACAATTCCTATGGCTTACTATTGTTGTGTGAAGAGTAGATGCAACCTCTGGACGCTCTACGATTTTGTGCAGCGTCGAGAGATTAAAGAATAAAAGAGTTGGATCATTGCATTCATATATTGCACGAAGTAAGGGTAGTGTCTAATCAATAGATTAATTTATAATTTATACGTTGAGATATACTTACGAAAAGCTCATGATCAAGAGAATTACATAAAGTGTTGAGGAATTCTTCATGTAAAGTGATAAATGTGTACAATAGCAGACTAGAAATTTCAGTATCGAGCGATCTACAGCATTATACTATGAATCGATTCATTAAAGAATACCATACCTCCCGAGTACATTAACCAATTGAGAAAATGATATAGTATTTACACTTGCTGTCTGCTGTTCATCTCGATCTACAAGCTCCATAAAAGCATGTCGGAAGACATTATCTGTAGTTGATCTATGTATAGTTATTGGAGAAAGATTCTTTTGTTTAAATGTACCTGGAATTTGTGTGAATGAGGCATAATAATAAGAGAATTCCTCGATCAGCTAATGGAAATACTTCTGTCTCTGTGGCAACAAAGTATTCCATCATGCTCCAACTGTTTGATTCTATTTGAGATTAGCAAGGAAGAACCATAAACGAAAGATATACCTGACTCAGACACTTTTTTTAATGCTGCTACTACAGCTGATGCATCAAGGTTTGGCGGTGGAAGCTCATCCAGATACGAAAGCAAGAATCGTTTAACAATTCCACATAAAATATGTTTCTTTGCTACATGATGTACAATACGATTGTGCATGGCAATAGCTGAAGGTTCGTACGCTTGGGAAGCTAATAATGTGAGTAAGGTATTGATACATTCGAGGTGCAAATCATGAGTATCTTCGCTGAAAGAAGTTATCTTGTCATTCAATAATAACTTTGCTTACGTTGGTGGTTGTTCAAGCAAAATTGTAAATAGCATATCTATAAAATCTACCACAGCATCATCATCATCTAATAATCCCATCAGCACTCCAACAACTCTTCCAATAGTCTACTCGAGTTACTGTTTGGTGGTAAATTAACATCACTTTGAATATTTTTGCTTGATCGCCAGGAATCATCTATTGCAATCATCAATATCCCTTGGCTACATATAAACTACGCACTACCCTGAAGATACCCTTGCAGATTACTTGACTGGCTTCGTTTAAAATATAGTGCAATATCCTTATTATCATTGCTTGTTCTTTCAATAAAATGCAAGCAAAAATGACGTATAACAAACAACACATTTACTACATGGACAAGTGATGTGCCAAGTACATTTCGGGATTGTTTCTCCATTTTATCTCGTGCATTAAAAGGAATACTTTTTGTAGCATGACGTACAAGCATTCGAAAATTGCCAGACACAAGGGTATTTACAGCTATTCGCATTAAAAACTATATCAAAACAAGTGTAGATACCTATTGCATGCATATAAGGTCGAAGAAATATTTGAAATTTCTCGATGGGCATTTGCACCAGTGACTGCTCCATTGTAAAGAATGTTGCCCACACTGGATCGCTCATACTATACGCTTGTGTACTCACAATTTTTTCCAAAGCTGATGTTTGAGCTGGTTCCAAGACGGAAGGCGCAGCATCGCCGCTACTCGCATTTCCCATCAAAAAAAAATTTAACAATCAAACTGCATACCTTTAATAAATAATATCATTGATAGATGGAGGTACCTTATAATTCCATGTTGATATCATTTCTCTACAATTATATCTCTTGGTATAAACTAATTGCAATCACTACTTGTACAATACAAAGGCTTTTCAATAAATAAATTTGTAGGTAGTAAGCAATATACACTATTTATGCTTTGAAATTGTCTATTACTATGTATTGACATTTGATGTAAGACGTGAATGCTCTAAGTTATAGATTGAACTAACGTTAATGGTGATGTTAGTATGCAGTTATTTGGATGATTATGTGTCATTAATTGACGACTGAAGAATTGTTTAAAGTAGGAACAATAACAAATAGAGAAAAATAGATATTATTTTTCAATTGCAATGATGCTATGGAGAGTCGTTGTAGTGCTTGGTGTGTGGTTTGCAAGTGCAATAGCTCAACAATGCGTGCAATCTACTCAAATAAATAAAGCTCCAGGTATGTTATGATAATGGTGATGGGATATTTAATAGTTTAGGAACGATTCGAGATCGAGCTCCACAAATTGGAAATTACAATGGTGGAATTGATTGCCATTGGCGTATTGTTACGACTAAACCAAATACGATCATTAGCATTACATTTACTCTAATGAATTTAAATGAATATGAAGGAGACTCGAATGATGTGCTTATGATTAACATTGGCAGTGGTTCCATTCTTCCTTACGGATGGAATGCTTACACACGTAATACTGATCTTATAGCAAATGACATGGTGGGCCAGTATGACTATATAACGAATCCACCTTCGAAGGACACTTGTGTGGCTAATCAAGGAGGAAATTTTAACCCATATTCGTGTGATCTTACGTATGGCTCACTGCTATCGGATGATTCACGTAATACCTCGTGGTTCTTCTTTACTGGTTCAAATGAAGAGTATTATGGCTATACAATGA
>JNBS01001237.1:0-16570 GCA_002081575.1 Thraustotheca clavata | reverse complement strand
ATGGTGTGACGGTACTGGAACCAGAGCCCCAACGACTAAGCAGATCTCCCCAGACATTCGCTTCCCCAGAGATACACTCGATCTTTTACGGGAACGTTGACAATACCAAAGCCCAACGTTGCAATTTGTCTTCTTGGTACTTGGCCATACTCGCACTCTGTCCCAACGGATTAAAGATATAGACCAAGTTTCGATGATCCGTGAACAATCGATATCCAGTCGGTCTAATTAACAGGTAGTCTAGTCTCTTGCAGGCTTCGACCACTACAAATGCTTCTTTCTCAACAATAGGCCAGCGAGAACTTGCACGAACGAACGATCCACTGAAAAAGCCAACGGTTCATGCTCTTGGTCTTGGATCGGCTTGGACAGGTCTTCGCTTGGAACTTGGGTAGCAGTGGCCCCCCATAACGCATCACTTGCGTCGGTAAACAGGCACACAACCATGTCAGTCTTGGGATGGGCCAATGGTACGATCGCGGTCAGGGCCTCCTTCATATTCTCAAAGCACATCTCGTGCTCAGACCCCAACCCCATGGCACTGACCGGGACTCGGGCCAGAGCCGATTTCTTCGCACTTTTCGCCATCTCGGCACCAACTTCCAACAAGCGGCGCAACGGGTCCACGAGTTGGCTGTACTGAGGTATGCTGAACCTCATCCAGTTGGTGGCACATACGAACCGTTGCAAGTCCGCACCGGTACTGGGTGGTGCAAGGTCACAGAGTCCTTGAATCCGGGCTGGGGAATGCATCACACCCGAGGCCGAAATTACTTTACAACACCAGTGAGCTTCACGCATAAAGAACGAGCACTTCTTCGGGTGAAGTTTTAGACCGGAGGACTGACAAATATCCAAGACCTTGGTCAACAAATCCAACAAATCCTTGGTTGTCTTGGCGGCACCCAACAAGTCGTCCAGCCAAGCGAGCAGTCCATTAAACAACAAATCACCAAAGAGTTGATGTACCACAGACTGACAGTACGCAACAGCATCAGTCTGACCATGAGGACTCGGGTCGGTGTAAAGACACCCCACGGAGTCAAAAATGAATACAGCATTTGGCTCTCCTCATGGAGAGGCAATTGCCAGTATCCCTTGGCCCAGTCCAACGTGAAGTAGACCGAGGTTCCTTCGAGAACTAGCATCCAGGTTCGGCATCGGCCAAGGCTTAGGAACTGTACAAGCATTGATAGGTCGACTATCGATGGCCATACGAAGGTCTCCGGGCTCTTTCTTCGGTACGATACGTGGTGCAGCAGCCCATGTCGAACGATTGTTCTTGTACATGAGTCCAGCTACTTCGAGTTGCTCAACATGAGACTTGAGGAACTCGATATGGGCCGGCGGGTATCGACGCATGGAACACTTGACTGGAACCGCCCCAGGCTTGAGGTGTACCTTCAGCGGTCCTACCTTGACTAGAGGATCGCCACCAAAGTCCAAACGGAATACGTCAACATACTTCGTCAGAATCTATCTCAACCGATGAGACTCGTCTTGGTTCAGGCCTAACGACTCAGGTTCCGAGATCTTGGCATCCAAGACCTGGACCACAGCGTCTTGCTGTCGGGTCCTACGCTGGTCTTCGCTCTCGCTAGCTCGGAAGTCCGTTTCCGGGGTAGCACACTCCGTTCCGTCTTCAGAATCGAGTTCTTCCACAGTCCGCATCGAAGTGTGGAGTCTATTCGCGACTTCTTCTCCTTCAGTCGGTACATAATCATTTCCATGCAAGTCCCACTCGAGATTCTTCTTTCTTGCTTCGACAAGAAAGGCGTCCGTTGAGAATCCCAGTGTTTCCATGACACGACTCCTGAGAACAAGTCCGATTCCGTCGTCCTTGTCGTCGATCCAGACAGGAGCTCCACGCAGTATCAAGGGTCCACACGTGGTTTCGAGCGATACGCTAATACGTATGCAACGTTGTAGCATCAATGGAGCGGTGGTGTTGATTCTTGGTCTGTCGTAATGTCCAGTTGGACACCATGGCCTTTCATAGCACGAGCCAAGCCTTTCGTAATGACATTGACGTTTGCACCGGAGTCCAATAACAGTTCCTTGACGAACATCTTCTCTTCAACGATGGCACTGCCTTCGACTGGCTTGCGGTTTGCTGGTACAGCCAAGACCTTGACCGAAGCACGCTGTCCAATCTCAAGTTGCGTGCATTTATCCCGTGTGTAATATGCAACATATCACTTTTCACCTTACTTAACCTTAAGTCGCGTGTTTTTAGACCGATCAGAACATTGAGCAATTTGCTTCATATGTGGCGCGGCAACGAGACAGAACTTCGTGTGAATGCGAATCAACTCTTCCTGGGTCTTGTAGGAACAGTTCTATGGATCTATAGTCTTTCTCAGAACGATTGGGTCAATGCAGACACTCTCAAAGGCGGTCTTTTTTCTCTACAAGTGGCTGTGCCTTGTCGTGAACTCTACACCAACACTACAATGGTGAGTGCCAGTGCTTCAGGAACTTGGGGCTCAGTGTGTAATCACATACTCAATGACACTAATCGCATGCAATGTGATCTTGTTCATGAAATTTTAAAACCAGATTTGGTTGAATTTTTCAGTGCCAATATAAAGCGATATCGAGATATGTGTGCTGGTACAGATGCCCATGTACAAGTGGGTTATTTGTTGATTGCAGGCACTGTGTTCTCTTTAGTTGCTTTGATTATTGGCACTTCATTTTTATTACGTGAAAATCTTGTTACCAAACATGTTGCTATTTTACCCAGTGCTTTTTACTTATTAAGTGGTAGATCTACAATATTATCTTGGTTCATAATGAGGTTTTTGTAGCTTTCCTTGGGTGTGTTGCTGTATTGCATTGGCATTATGCTTTTAATGATGTATTTGATCAAACTGGTTCAGGATATATTTTAGCTGTGGTGGGTACTATTATGCTAACCCTTGTAGCTATTTCCATGTTTACCACAGGTTGTTTTGTAAGTACTTGTAGTGAAAAAGCTCTTACTGATGTAATTGTAGCCTGGTTTATGTGCTGTCTCTGGTGAACCAAGACCTATGGCCCAACAAGGTTTTGGGCTTCGTTTTCGTCGGATGTGGCGATGGTGTGCACGAAAATGCCGTCGTCCTACTTCAGGCTATCGCAGTCACCACGATTCTATCAGCTAAACAAGAGCTTATTATCTATTGCTAAGCGTTTGCTTGCTCTATTTTTCAAGTCTCGATTGATTATGGTATATATGAAGGTTAGTGTACTGATGGAGAAAGTTGTCAAAAACATTGTGTTAATAAAGTTAAGTACGTAAATGTGGAGGCTTAGACGTATACTCCATCGTCTTCATCAGGGTTGATGCTATGATCTACTAACAGACGACGTAAACGAACATTTTCTGCCTTGAGTTTGGCTAGTTGTTCCTGTAAGTGGGCCAAACCAGTGGATAGATTCTTGCAATTGCCACAGAAAGCATCGCCTTGTGCAAGTAAATCTTTTGCACGGGTTTCGACTTCTTGAGCATCGTAATAGCCCTGGGATCGAAAGCTGCCTTTGGAATCACTTGCCTCTGGGGAAGTCATAGGCGACATGAGTGACCGTGGGGATGAGAGAGCAGAAGACAACATATCATAGCTTGGCACTTGTAATTTCTTGACTTCTTTGGCTTCACGTGCCAAACGAGCTTCTTCTTCAGCCTTAAGACGTTGTCGTAAAGCAGCAAGAGCTTCTTCTCGTCGAGTCTTTTCGTTCTTGTAGTATTGAAATACTCTTTGCATTTTGATGGTAGCAGAACGAATCTTGACGTAGTCAATGCGCTCAAGGTTTCGTCGTACAAAGGATTGCATTTTAATCGCAGCACTAATTTTCTTTTGGAATGCTTGACGGTCAATAAATCCAAGCACCACCTTTTGAATCAACGTGGCTTGTTCATAATAAAAGTCTGACTTCATGAGTTCAAGTTCTTCCAGTACACCAGCCTTAAAGTACACCAAAGTTTTACCCATTTGGTATTCAACTGGTGAAGAGTGTCCTGTAGCTCGCATAAATGCTTCACAAGTTTGGTTCATGGTTGGTTGCTGAATCATTGATGGTGGAAGCATGGTTGCATATCGAGTAGCAAGTTCATGCGAGGTGAGTCGACTTGGGTAACCAGCACGAGAGATACGAATTGCATCAATCACACCAGCAGAACGTAGCTGGGATACAACCATCGGCTTATCAAACACTGTGGGGCTCTTCACCGAGTTGGGTTTAATACATCGAACATAATGAACTTGGGTGACACTGATAGTTTCCATGAGAGACGTTAACGATGCTTTAAATTGAGAACCCAAAGTTTTTGGTGGCAGAGCTTTCTTTCGGCCTTCTAACAATGGTTTAGGCTCAGCTTTCTTTAACCAAGGGTGACGGAGTGGTGATGTTGGTTCCTCAACCACCACTGCAGGTTCTGGTACTGGTTCGGTTGGAAATAGCGATACAACAAAAGGTTTGGTACTTGATCTAACGAGATCAAGCAGATCTTGCATAAGGGCATCACGATGTTTCTCCATAAAGCCAATAGTTTCGTAAGTGACAGCTCCAGCATAGTGTCGAATGGTGAATTGGGTTCGTTTAACTTTAGCAAATGTGATAATGTTGTTGTCCTTGGTACGAAATTTATTCACAAGAGCTTCTTCAGTACCTCGAGGTTGTCGAAGATGGTCATTCATGAGGTTGATGATACCAAGTTTGCCTTCAATCAAATCCAAAATGTTTTGGTTATCAGCGTACGAGATATGGTCCCACACCAACCCTTCACGGGTGTATTCGTCCTGTACAGTCGAAAATACATCTTGAACAAACTTTTGTTGAAGCTTTTCGTTGGCATAATTGATGCAAAATTGTTCAAAACCATTGTGTGCAAAGTCTTCAAAACCAAAGATATCGAGAACACCAATTTGATGGGCAGCGTCTGGAATCGACATGGCTTCGTTAATACGTTTAACCAACCAGTCGAAGAGGCTGGCATAAATTGCTTTAGCCAAAGCATCTCTGTTTTCAGCTGCTTCGATAACATTCAATGGTACAATGACAGAATCACGGTGGGCAACCACAGTACGATTACAAAAAGCTTGAGAAATGGTATCTGTGGATAAACCAAGAAGGTCTGCTACAGCTGCAAGTGCTTCAGGATCTGAGACTTTACTGGTAGTCTCATTTTTGGCAACAAAATCGACTTCACCCACATGTAGAATACCTGCGAGCACTTCAAATAATGTCCTAGATTTCATGAGCAATTTGAATCTGAAATATACATACTTTTGGAAATCAGAATCAAGATCAATGAGACCAAGAGCCTTTTGTGTTTGTGCCATCCATTTCGAGTCATCAATACCATCAATAACCATTTGCGAGAGATCACCAATATATCTATATTTCTTGTCACCATCAAGGCGGAGTGATTCCATCATCGATTTTGGTAAACCAGCCAAAATCTACAAGCCATTACATTCAATCCAAAAATATTTGTTTTACCTGGTAGAAAATGTGGTAATTACGTTCACCAGGAGCAAATGATACCACACGACTCTTTTCAAGTAAATATGTTTCACAGCAAGCACCACGAAGGACACCTTTGGCTGAAAATTGTAGCTGGGTAAATTTACCAAAACGGGAACTATTGTCATTACGTAAAGTCTTGGCATTCCCAAAGGACTCAAGTAATGGATTAACATCAATCACACGTGCAATCGTCTTATCTTCCCGGCCACCAGCCACCGTAGCCAAGTGGTTCATAAGGATTTTAGTTGTCTCGGTTTTGCCTGCACCTGACTCACCACTCACCAAAATACTTTGGTTCATCTTGTTATTTGTCATGCTCTTGTAAGCAGACGTGGAAGTTGAGTATACGTGTGGAGGCAAGTTATGTCTTGGCTGCTTGAGATACTTTGTGTGAAGTTGTTCACCATATAGAGCACCAAGCCACTGGTATGGATTTACAGCGATCACAATATCATTACTGTAAGTATCTACAAGAAACTTGTAAGACTTCCAAGCAAATAAAAGAATAATTACAAGGTTGGGCAGCTTCAAATCGTCGTTTGAGATTGTACAAGATGCTTGGTTCATTCAAGAATCGGAGGTTGCGCATATCTTCGACACCATCTCCAATAGGATTTGAAATGGCCAGTGGAAGGGAATCGATTTCAGTAGCTTGAGGGCCACCGATAGCTCGTACAACATCCATATTTGTCAAATCAACAGTGCGAGTATCTCCATCGCCTTCAATAAGTTTTACTTTAACATGTTTGCGTCGAGTGTCCACAGAATCAACTTCAGCAAGCAACCAAGTATCGGTGTCATCTGGTACATAACAAAGCATACCAGGGGCACAAACATTAGCTGTCTTGTGGTGCTTGGCAGTGCTGTGTTTAGTTTCTTCTTTCAATCGCAATTGTGTTTGCAAAAAGGTTCGACGAGTGCCTTCTTTATCAAACCGTCGAGTGGCTTTGCGAGATTTGTAAGAGTATCGACGCTGTACCCAATTGCCCGACATGGTTGATCGTTTAGCCCGTCGTGGTTCACTTCGTACAGGAGCAGCTCGAACCTTACGCACTGCAGTCGGTGGAGCACTGCTCACAAATGAAGGAGGGGTTGGTTTGGCTACGAACGACGTCGATGGAGCATTGCCAACGAAGGAAGTCGATGGTGTCTTTGGCATGCCATTCTTGGACAAAAATGCAGCAAGCTTAGACGTTCCACTAGATTTAGCTGCAGTGTGTGCTGCTGGAGGTGGCACAGCGGCCATAAAGCTAGCCAATTTGTTCGTGTTCGAGTTGGTCGTCTGTACTGGCGATGGCTGTGGCATAGCCGCATGGGGTGTTTGTGTTGTAACAGGAGCAGGTGGCCAAGAAGTTGAAGCTTGTGCAGTTGGTTTAGCTGCTGGCAAACTTCTGGCAACAGGTTTTGGTGACAAAGGCTTTTGAATCTTCTTTGGAGACGCAGGTTTAGCTGCTTTAGCCACAGGTTTAGTTGATAAAGCTATAGCTGGTGCTGCCTTTGGTGACGATGGTGGTGTGCACAATTCATCGTCACTGTCACTATCATTGTGTCCAATATGCTCAGTTACTACAGCTTCAGACTGAGGTACTCGATTCATCATAATATTTGCAAGCATTCGCTGTGGTTCAGTCGGTGGTGCTGCTTTGAGGAAATTGGCTAATTTACTTGGTCCTGGATGAGATACCACCGCTGGAGTTGGGTGTGCTGGTGGCCCAGCTTTGAGGAAATTGGCCAATTTGTTAGTAGAAGATAACGGTGCAGAGGAATTAATAGCCGGCGGTGGGACGACTGTAACTGGAGCACTATTTGGTGGCGATACACCTGATCGAGCTTTAGTTTTATTCGGGCCACGAGGTTTACCGAGTTGCATTGGTCTTGATGTTGCGAGGTTATCACTCACAGGTTCATTTACGACTGATGGTTTTCTTTCCATACTGCCCAAAAGTGATGGCCTTCTGTTAATAGCTGGTGTAGCACTACCCACAAGAGATGGTCTTCTATCAAGAACTGGTGGTGTACTACCCACAAGCGACGGTCTTCTATCAATGGCTGATGGAGTTCCTAGAAGCGACGATCTTCTTTCTAGATCCACAAGAGATGGTCTTCGTTCAGGATTTGATTTCAGAAAGCTACCAACAAGAGATGGTCTTCTTTCACGTTGTGTAGCTGAAGGTGCAGAAATTAAAGTTGGTTTTCCTGGTGGTGTCTTAGCCAGGAATGCACTTAGTCTTCTTTGTGGTGTGCCAACAGACGACCCAGTTGATGACTTTGGGGAAGCTGGTGGAGTGTGTAATGATGATGACGATTCTTGTGACCGGAACGGTACTGGAGCTGCTCGTGATGATGAAATAGATATGATTTTTGATGTTGTACGAGTAAGCGCTGGTGCTGGTGTATTGGTAGCTACTTTGGGTGCCAATTCTTTAGCTTTGGTAGCCTCCACTTTTGGTTCAGGTGGTGGTGTGGACAGCTTGGGTTGGGGTGATAGTTTAAGTTGTGGAGAAGGGGTTGATAGATTAGTTTCTGGCGACGATAATGCCACTTTTGCTTGAGGAGACTGTATTGCTACTTTATTCTGTGTGGTAGAATTAGGTGTAGCCGCCTTAGCCTTTGGTGTCGCTGGCTTTCCTTTTGGTGTTGATGGCTTTCCTTTTGGTGTTGTTGGCTTTCCTTTTGGTGTAGTTGGCTTCGTCTTGGGTGTAGCAAACTTGGCATGTGGTGTAGAAGCCTTCGACTGTGGAGTGGAAGATTTTGACTGTGGAGTTTGAACTTCCTTAGAACCAGGAGTTTGTGCTTTGGGTGAAGCTTTCTTGGCTTTGTGCAAGAAATTACTCAACTTGCTAAACTTACTAGTCTTTGGTTTAGCGGGTTCATCCTCCTTTACTACCACTGGTGGTGGTGATTCTCTAGGTGGTGGAGTTGTTGGTTGCTTTTTAGGTGGTGGAGTCGTTGGCTGTGCTTTTGGTGGTGGAGTCATTGGTGCAGCTTTTACAACAAGTGGAATTTCTTCTGGAGCAGGTTCGATATGTTCTGGAGCTAATGGTGGTACCATAGCTATATGCTTTGTCGTCGTTTGAATTGGCACAAACTTTAAGAATGCTGCAAGCTTGGACGACGAACGATTTTCTCGTACAATAGACAAGTCATATAAATCAGGTTCGTCATCGAGATCGGGTTCGCTGTCATGTAATTCTTCAAATCCTGAATCATCATCACTTATATAGCTTCCTGATTGCATACTGACACCAGCAGCACCATTGCTTGCTGAAAAGCGTATACTAGCTCGAATTTCTTCAGCATACATATTGTATAATGCCGATAATGTTGCCAATACTTTATCAAGGTTTTCTTCAAATTGCAAATCATGTACAGTAAACAAATCGCCTGAAGGTACACCAACGCTTTTCGCCCAATTTATAAAAGCTTGAATGTTTTCTTTGCAATGAAAAGATGTTTTCAGCTTATTTATTCGGATTGCTGCATTCAATGAATTCGCGAGCTTACAAAGCACTTGCCCATCCTTCAGAAGAGCCCACATATTCCCATCGAACGTCACATCGACGCTCGATTCGATCCATTCTTGTAGATGCTCTAGTCGGACTTCCCCCGTCATGTGGCAATAAGAAAATGACCCAATCCTCTACAAGTATTATACTGAAACAATAAAATTACATACAAAAAACAAGTGTATCCAATAAAAAGACAGCTTCTGGTCGTCTATAATTCGATTTGGTGACGACCAATTGACGACGAAATCTGTCAAAAGTCTATTGATTTTTTGTATTGAGAAAAGTGCAACAAAATCAGATTAACAAGGCAGTCATCAAAAAGTACCAATTAAAATCAAGTATTGTAAATATAGCACCAATCAAAAATGCCTACGACTAAAATGATGTAGCTCCTATATAACGACTGTGATTAATGGTATGTAATGCATTTCATCTTGTGTGTGATTTAGATGTTCATGCAGCTAATGCAGCACAAAGAAAGTTAAAGAAATTCATCTTTTAGACATTAAAGATGAGTTTGCTTTTTTGGGACATGGAGAATCTGGCAAGGAACTTGAATTTTGAACCAGGAAATGCAAGAAAACAACAAGATTCCTATCAACATCTTTTTCATGTCAATGGCATCGTTGTCAATGGCGGCCAATGCACTTGAAGGAGATGCACTTTGAACTTTCCTACGGTATTTCTATGTCTAGTTTGGTCAAATTTTTGAAAAAAATATATTCTATTGTGATAATTTAAAAAAAAACTTATCTATTGAGATTAAGTTTTATAATCATCATTAAGTCGCCATACTCTACCTACACAAGTTGCCATGCTTCGTAGTAAATTGCGAAATAAAGTTTTATCTTTTGGCGCCACAGCATCACTAAATTTGCTTACAATCACATCAGTGGGTACACCATGAGTGGCATGCTTGGCTAAAAAAGCATGTAATTGTCTTGTTAAATCGTCGATCGAAGCATAGCTTGTACTTGTTACTTTATTGTGTTCATCCACAGCATTTCGACGCATTTTAATTTTTTTCAACATTTCTTGAGACTCCATTGCTGCTTGTGCATGAGTATTGCTTAATGGACGTTTGACACCATTAGCTGTCTTGTTACCAAACACTCTTTTTGGATTGCCAGCACTACCACTTTTTCCTGTCCAAGTTACTTCAAATTGATCTTGTCGTTGTTGTCGGATTGCAGAACACGATTGACGCAAAGTGCTCAGAGCAGATTTTGCTACTTTTTCCGATTCCATGTCAATTAAATCAGCTTCTTGATTATGAATGCCATCACTCTCAATCTTGTCCTGGCTAAATACACCTTTGATGCCAGCATTGTCAAATAAAGTTTTTAACAAGTCCGAGTTGTCTTCGGGTTTAGGTTTTTCTTCAGGTTCTTCAGCTTCTTCAGTGATATTTGCATTGGGTTCTTCTTCATTATTTTCTTGCCTAGTTCTTCTTTCAACTCGTGCTTTAGAGCCCAAATGTGATTGTAAATCAGCCACTTCGACATCAGTGTCATTTTCTTTAATTTCACCATCTTTCAAAGGTATATGACCATGTAAATACAAATCACCAGTTTCTGTGCCTGTAGTTTGCATAGGTTGACCATTTTCATCAACTTTAAGTTCAGAACCATCGCTCAAGACAAACAAATCGTTTAATGTATTGTGATTGAAACATCGTTTTTGTTTTGGATCACGAAGTACTTTGTTCATCAAATATTGTTTAAACAATTGGCGGTGGTATATTTTTTCTTCAATTGTTCCTGACGTAATCAATCGATAAATTGTCACTGGTTTAGTTTGCCCCATTCGCCAAGCTCGTTCTCTAGCTTGCATATCTGTAGATGGATTCCAATCTGGATCAAAGATAATAACACGATCAGCTCCAGTTAAGTTGACACCAATACCACCAGCACGAGTTGTCAATAAAAAGCAAAAAATATCACTAGTTGGAGCATTGTAAGCATCAATCATAACTTGACGTTCCTTCACTGATGTTGTCCCATCCAATCGACTAAATGTGTACCCAAGTGTTTTCATCATTTTACATAAAATATCTAAAGTTCTTCGATGCTGAGCAAACACAAGAACACGATGTCGTTGACGATACCAAACTTCTAAAATAGTCTGGAGCACATTCATTTTGCCTGATCTTTCAATTGTACCATAATCTTCATCCATTAAATCAATATCATATCGATGACTGCATGATCCAGAAGCACTATTTGATACCAAATCAGGATGATTGCAAATTTGACGTAAAATTGTCAGTGCACGAAATGGCATTGCTTCTTTAGCCAGCACTGAACGAACTTCTGGTGAACATAGAAATATTTTATAAGCACTAATTTGCTCTGATGTCAATGGACAGAAAATTACTTGTTCCATCTTATCTGGCAACGCAGTAGCAATTTGAACATCTTTTTTCATTCTTCGTAGCATATAAGGAGCAATAAGGTCACGTAAAACCAATGCACATTTATAAGCCATAACAATTTGCATTTTTGTTGCATTGGCATATCCACCATAACGAATTGGTAATACAAATTCATCTTCAAAAGTAGGAAATGTACCTAATTTCCCTGGAAATACAAAATCAAACAAACTCCACAATTCTTTCAATCGATTCTATCAAACAACAATAAACACCAACAATTATATAATAAATCTACCTGAATTGGTGATCCAGTTAAAATAATTCGATGCACAGTACGTAATTGTTTGCAAACAAGAGTAATTTCTGCATCAGGGTTACGAATCCGATGGCCTTCATCTAGCACCACATAATCCCAGTCGTTTGGTAAAATATGTGAAGCATTAGCTCTTAAATTTTCATACGTAGTTAGCACAACACCACCTTTTTTAAAAGTCTTATTAATAGTGGTGCCATAACTAGTAGTCGATGATCCCGAATTATGCAATAATACCACACGTAATTCAGGACACCATTTATGTAATTCACGAACCCATTGCCATAATACCGAAGCTGGACATGCTAATAAAGTCTAATAAATTATTACTAAAAACTATAGATCAGAATTACCGTAGATAGTAACTGCATTTTGTGCAAACATGCAAAATATGCAGCTATTTGAACAGTTTTTCCAAGGCCCATGTCATCGCCTAGAATTCCACCAGCGTTCTGTTCATGTAATGAATAAAGCCATTCAATGCCTTCTTTTTGATGAGGAAAAAGTGATGACCAGACACGATGAGGCACAATCAATCCATTTTCAAGAATTTCATCATGTGTGTCAATCGTATCACCATCTTCAGCTAGAGCTCGTTCTGTCTCTCGTTGCTGCTCAAGCTCTTGCAATCTACGAACGTAATGCGATTCAAGACCGTCGTCTAGTGCCATGTGCCAGTTTCTATGGGAATTCCGAAGTCAACTGAATGTCCAACGGACAAAAGCGCGCGGAGTTGGTACAAATCCCACTGCGCGGGATCAAGTAATATGGGCTAGCAATTAAACATGCATTCAGCTACATATTGATACGAATTAAATGAAAATTGGCATTCGCAATAAAAAGATATTGATAGTTATGATCCTACTGGCATTGATCATCATGGCATGAAACTCAATTTCTGCACATTAATATCGTACTAAGTAAGGAAACACAAACAATAAAACGAGTCGGAATGTATGTTTAATATTACATTTTGTATGTTCAACTTTGTAGTGATATAAGATCTGCATTATTGTACTATAGTGTCTTCACCCTACCTATTATTATCACTCGATTATGGTAATCTTTTACGAGAATTCACGAAGCAAATAGAATTTAGCTTTCTTAATGTGCTTTAATAAAATATGTCGTAAATTTGAACCGTATTGACCAGTGCAATTTACGTCTCACGAAGTATAATTTACGACAGAGTGTGAAATTGGATTGAAATTTCTACCAAGAGATATTAACATTGACGCAGCATCACTTTGGCCATTTTTAGCAGCAAGAAAGGTTGGAGTAGATTAAATCTGAAAATTTTTTCTTGTACAAAGTTGGTCTAGAAGGTGTTAGATTGAAATCTAGTTATTCTACTGATTTTTTATTTCGTTCCAGGCACTCACTTTCGCGCTCCATGTAATCTGTCATTTCTAATCTGAAAACATACAACAGAAATAAATTAGACCCAACATTAATTATAGAGAGATATTCACTTTATGAACTAAAACTATATTTTTAATGATATTTTTTTATTATTAATAGAAAATCGTCATTTGCTCTGCACGACATGTCGTCTATTAAAAAAAGTCCTTTATAGTGGGCTATTTCATGCATGTGTTTTGCGCTTTACTATTTTTTTGTTCCAACAAAAAATCGTCATTCGAAAAGTTGACAAAAATGGCTGATGTGAGTAATTGTCATTGATTTTTGATCCTAAACATTTTATCAGTATGATATCTTGCAAAGCTGCTTTTACTGGTAGTCTAAAGAAATTACGAAGAGCCCTAGACTATGGAAGCGCAAATCCAAATGCAACCCAAGTACTTATAGAGAACAATGGATAAGTTAACTAAGAACAGCTCTTGCGATTGCTGTTGGCAGTGGGCATGCACGTGTTGTGTCAACTTTAATAGCTGCTGGGGCTGATACCAATCTTGCCTGCGAGGTGCTATAAAGTACTTTGTCAATGAAAGACCTCATTGATTTTAATGTTTAGGATGGAGTAACACCGATTATGATGGCTTTAGAAAGAGGTCATGACGAGACAGTATCGATTCTGATTGAAGCTGAGGCAAATGTCAATGAAATCGATATTAATGAAGACATTAGTGTACACTATGAATGTCAGTACTAACGCCTACAATTTATGATGTGCAGGACGGATGGACATATGTGTATCGTGCAGTCGAGAAGGGTTGTGTTGTAGCTACATCAGCTCTAAAATCTGCTGGAGCTAATATTAATGCCACCACCAATGTATGGTACTTCTTCTATAACATTGTTGATTGCATTGGAGCAACTTCCCTCATTCTTGCTGCTCAAAACAATCACATTGACATTGTGAACGCACTTATTTCTGCTGGGGCAACGATAGATCAAGCCACAAATGTAATAAATGACTCTAAGTATGATAGAGATGATGGTTGTGATTAGACTGAAATAGCACCACTTCATGCAGCAGCACAATTTGGTACTCATGAAGTTGTGTCAGTACTGATTGCTGCTGGAGCGAATATCAACTTGACAGCTAATGAAATTATTCAGCCCAACTCCTCATTTTAGCAATGTCTTAGGTATTCACCAATTCACACTGCTGCTTGTGGGGGTTGCCTTGAAAACTTGGAGTTGCTACTCTTTGCTGGTGCCAGCATCGATGACATATCAAAAAGCGTACGATTTAGTATATACAATACGAATCGATAAATTCATGAATAGGATGGTTGGACACCTCTTGCTGGTGCTGCTTGTTATGGTCACACCAAATTTGTCCAAGCATTGATTTCGGTAGGAGCTGATGTTAACCATGCTGCTAATGTAAGAGATATACTAATAATGATATATTCATTGCTACATACGATAAAAGAACTGCTCTTCATCTTGCAACTATAAATTGTCATACAGCTGCTATGGAATGCTTGATTGCCAACAATGCAGATGTCAATCTTACTACAGAAGTAAGAGGCTACATCAGAATTGCAAATATCTTGTATTTTTTTTAGGACGGTGAAATAGCGTTGTATTTTGCTGCAATAAACGGTGATACTGCTGTCATATCCATTCTTTTCAAGCAAAGGCCGATATGAGCATTCAAACAAATGTAATACTGCGATATTACGGTATTAATTGATTGAAACATGTAGGAAGGTATGACACCCTTCATGGTTGCAACAAAATACGACCACGAAGATGCTATTGAGTTATTGCAACAAGAACTGAAAAAGGGTAGAGTGTTTGATATGACCACCATTTTGGATGACCATAGCAAATTTTATCAAAATATATTTGTCATCCAAGCCATAGTTTATGGCAAGTAGCAATTGAAATAATTCGTCTACTCTGCGCTGTATTGTTGTACAAAGAATCAGAGTAGTAAATTGGTATCAGTGGAAGTTGTAGTGGAACCATCGATTCTCCAATTTGATGAACTCGCAGCAGAACGTGATTTTGCTACACAATTGGAGAAATCATCAACACTTAGTAGGTAATCATTACAGTGGTGGCCATAATAATAGGAACAGGGCAAATTACGCAGTTTTCAATAGACCAGCTTAGAATTAATAGGCAAGCATACGAGGATGAACTTTAGATAGCAAATAAAGTATAGTACTAGTGGGGTTGATCCCTGGATGGATAACTAGCTCTGTTATGGGGAACTAAGCTTAACTACGTGGGCAAAATGTTTTTTCATCTAGTTCGACTCTGGAATTTCCCACGCAAAACACTGCTAGAACTGCATATTAAAAGGTAAGAAATATTTAATATTATCATAATAGGTATTGACATATTGCAGCAGCTTTAGTACGTATGAGTTTGACCTATAATCTCTGTTTTCTTGTGGTATTTCTATGTTTTGTCCACACTGTTAAGATTTGTTTCCGCCATACCAGAGTAAGTTATTCGTCCAGAGTTTGTCCTCACTTGTACAATACTTTATTTTTGCTCTTTAAAGTTCATCCTCGTATACTTGCCATTTAATTCTAAGCAGGTCTATTGAAAACTGAGTAATTTGCCCTGTTCCAATTATTATGGCCAGCACTGTAAAGTGTGTGTGCTTGTGGTTGCAAATGGTTCGTACATGTACTGATAGAGTTATCAAACCAACTTGATGCTAGTCACTATGGAGCTGAGTAATTCAACCAAAGCACGTATTTTATCCGAGTCCGACAATACACTGTGGCAACTATTACAGTGAATTGCTTTAATATACTCGCCTTGCAATTAAAGCAACGGCACATAAGCATGTTGCAGCATTAGATCTGTCGAATCTATTCACTACTTCGTCTCTTTACTTACCCACTTTTACCTTCATAGCTTCTTTCTTGTTTTCCTCCCTTTGGACTACGGTTTACTATTCGTTTTCAACCCTTACAATTTCAGCAATCTTTATTAGTTTGTAGGTAGCACACAAATAACCTTGCTGTAAAGTGTCGAGATTGATTCCTTCGAGCAAAATGATTGGTATGAGAAGACTACGGATGCAAGTAATGAGCAATGTATATGTGTGAAAAGATCATTGTAGATACGATATGAGCTAATACAGCACTTTATCCTTTTCTTGTTTTAATACACTTGTCAGCGCTACTTCTACAGTATCCTAAAGCTCTTTGCACGAATTTTGTTAATATTCTACTAGTAGGTTCTAGTCTAATAAGCTATGGCAAGTGGATGAAGACTCGACATGAGCACACGTAACAATCTTTACTTGTTTTTCAAGATTATAATATACCTTCTCAAGAATTGCAATAGTAAACAGCGAAATGGTTAATTTAAAAAGGGAATCACATCTGTTTGTGATCTGCGATATGACTAACTATAAATATAGATTGGTACAGGTATCCTCTTTAATAAGCACCCTTAAGATAAATATATTTAAAGTTTTGGCGG
>JNBS01001211.1:0-11077 GCA_002081575.1 Thraustotheca clavata | reverse complement strand
AGTCTTTGATCCTGTTTCTGAGCCAACATAACTTAAAGTTTCACTTGAATATGACATTGCTGATGCATTTAAATCATGGTAATATCTTGAAGCACTTTTTGTAGCAATGTAATCTTTGTTTGCTAAATTTTGTTCAGCTAGGCACACAATCGTTCGATTGATATGACAATGGACTGTATGAATAGCTTTATAGTATGGATCCGATGCAAGCAATTGCTGATTGCCACTGAATTGAGGGGCAGACATTGTAACTCGAAGCATTTCGTACAATATATCAATAAGTTTGACTTGGCGCGCTTGGAGTTGATGTTTAGGAGATTTTACAAATTCCATTGTTGCTTTCAAAGCTGCTATTTTATTTGTCATTTCAATAAATGTAACCCGGTGATTTGTTTTTAAAGCTTTAGCTATCTCATACTGATAACCCTTTAAATGTTCCAATGTAATAGCTAGAAATTTTGCTTCAGTAGCTTCAGTAGTTGATGCCTCGACAAGCCTAAAGCCATCCTATTATAAAGGATAGTACTTCAAATTCAACGTAATTTATATGCACCTGCTCTGTATTACTTGTAACACCAACTAAATCATAGCTTATCTTGTGCTTTCCACGAGGTAATTCTTTATTTTTTACTTGATTAGCATGGTGCAATCGACGCCATTGTGAAGAATGATATCCCTTTGATATTTCAATTATGAAAATGGAATTATTAGTACCTCAATATGGCACAAATCATTATTGTTGGAGATTAATCGTACTAGCCTGAATGTAGCTTCACTACTACTTTGAATTTGATCAATGCCGATTAATTGTTGAGTTTCATTAAATGAGAGATATCGCCCTATAAATTACTTAGCATTATGTCAATGAATCACATTTTACCTGTTATCAAATGACGAAAGCGAATTCGTTCATTTTCATCCAGTATTACTCCTCCACTTTTGTAATTTTGACGCTCCAACATGAATAATCCTTTTAGAGTTAAATTTTCTTCAGCATTTGGATCAGTATCAGGGACAATTGGACGAAGGTACGCTGGTTTCACAGTGTTAATATTGGATGACATTGCCACGTATGCTTCAGCTTCTATATGATATAGACGATAGAGTTTAGTTGCCTAATCAAAATTTGGCAACTAGTTCACAATACTAGTTTTACCTGCCATAGTGCCGTAGATTCTGCAACATAGGGAGCATGAAGATGTATGCTGAAGATTGTGTCCTTAGTGCTCAAATTAATCTCTTTACGATGTGATCGATCAAAAGTGTAAACCTTGGAGCTTAAATGAACATATTGTGTTGTGTACTTCGATCGAGCTAAAGTTACAGAGTCATGAAAAGCAATCAGATTTCCAATTGTCTTGGTCTTAAAGCGTGGGAGAAAAGTAAATGCACATTTTGAGCTTCCACGCTCTTCCAAGTGCAACTTCATACTGGTTTTATCCATATCGGCTACAGTCTTAGATTTCAAAGCAAGAAATTTGCCTGATCGAACGTGCTGTAATTGTATCGGTTGACCATACATGACCATTTGAACATTAACATCGAGTCGACGCAATCGTTCAGCATTCATAACATCTTCCAAATGCAATTGTTGTTGCAACATTGCATACTTTTCACTCACTTGTGCAATTGCTCCTTTAGCACGTTTTACCAATTCTTGAGCTTCATACACCAACTTTGGCACTATGCGAAATAGGCACCCATCAAAATCACTGCTTGATACATTGTTTAAACAACCAACACGTTCATCAACAAATCCATCAGAATGTACAAGTCCTTGCTCATAAATTGATAAGTAAATAATATCACCTTCATAAAGTACATCATCTCTGTGCTTTAGCATAGTTGAAAAATAGTTTAAAGTGACTACTCAATGTCTTTATAACCGTAAGTAACCAGAAAGTGCAACTTGTGACCATCCTCAAAAAGGTGCACTTTCTAGTTACAGAGTTGCACTTTCTGGTTTCATTCAGTTACCACGTACTTTGAATTGAAAAGCGACTACTTGATAAAAATGCAACGAAAACGGGAGCCAAATGCTCTCTATGAAGGTGATTTAGTCTATCTTAATGTTCAAGACGAAGGTCATATACACTCTGATGGTTTTGTGGATGAACGGGTTGGTTGTTTGGAGAAAAAACAAGCTCATGCAGCTACATTTGAAGGATGTATTTTTCGTGTTGTACCTAAACTTTCATATGAAGTATCCAAGTCGTTCAAAAAATTTACAGAGCAAAGTACTGATGCTCGAGAAAAGATTGAACTGCTCCAGCAACAAGTCAAAGTTGAGCATGAAGCAAATTTGGCAACAATTCGGCATATTGGGACTGATGGCCAATTAGTTGTGTATGGACAGACAATTCAATTGCAGCATGTTATTTCGGGTAAATTCCTCACGGCTAAAGCAAAAACTTTAGCTGATGTTGATAAATCCAGTATGAAAATAACATTGCAAGAGCATGGATCTACGAAATGTTACTTTACATTTCTTCCACGCTATAAAACACGTTCAGTCGGTAGCACTGTGGTGTATCAAGACTCTGTACGATAGTTAAACTTACCCATTCGAATAACTTGTCCTGTAGGTTTGTTTGGTCCAAGCCAAGTACACTAACCATTTTGTACACTTAAGTGCCTCAACATACCCACAAGATACTTTATGGAGGAAAGAAATCAATATGAATTATAAAGAATCAATCCTGCAAATTATCAAGTACTCTGAAAGTATTCCTGCTACTGTGCGGACATTACAAGTATTTTTCACTTAGATTGAAATCACTGAAAGTTTTAGGTTGGAAACCTTTATCGTCTATTTCACTTGGAAGGACAAGCATATGTGAGTATGTCTGCTAATCCTCATTCAGACAAATCGCCATATCTTCGGCAAATTTTACCTGATACAAATTATACAGTACCAGTCAACTTTACACTAAAGTCTCTTTTTGTGCTCGAACGACTTGATGCCAAAGAAGGAGGTCCAGTTGTGAACTTTGATGAAATATATCGCTTTCGCCACCTTGCAACAGGTCTCTATTCTAGAGTAAATATATTTTCACAAATTTTATAGGAAAATACTTGGCTTTGGCAAATACTACCCGTAGTGGTGAAGTTAGCTTAACTGGAGCTTCACACGATTCAGAAAGTTTGTCCTCTCACTTTTGTCTACGCCCAACTCTGGGCAACAATGGGCTTACAAATAGTGCTCATTTATCTTTTCGTATTGAGGTAAATTCTCAAGATTCTTTTTTGGTTCAATTGTTTGGTAGACTGTAGTAAATGCCATGACATTTCGACTGCACAATCCAAATCGAGCTAAAGTGAATCACTCAATGAAACAAAAAGCAAGCTTTGAATTGGTGGCATCAACCAACTTATTAGATGAAGTAAGTGTTATACTCTACCTTATCCATAACAAAATTGAAATAGGATTGTTTTCGGCTCGTTGAAGCAACTAACGTTGAGACTTATGAAGCTAATTTTCTCCTAAGTGTACTTGAACATCTACAACGCTACAAAAGGGATTTGAAACAAGCTTTTGATCATCGTCAACGTATCACTCATCATTTGATGACTGATCAACTAACAGCTTTAAAAGCTTTGGTTCGTTTCCTTCAGAAAGAAGCTTCCCAAGCTACTTATGATTTATTACTTTTTGATGGTGTTTCTGTGTTTCACCGGCAAGAGCAAGTGAGAGAGATTAAACTGATTGACACATTGTATGAAATTTTACGTTCAATAAGCAAATATGGCGTGTCATACCATCAGTTAGCGACTGATCCAATGCTTAAAGTAGTGCACCGCATTCATCGACTTGTAAACCAAGTTCTTGTTTACACAGTAAATGACAATATTGCCAACAAAAATTATATTGCAAAGCGGTCTTCTGCATCATTTAACCCAACCAGTGGCATGGATACACCTTATATTCAAGAAACTTTGGGGTACATTGGTTCTGAAACAGGATCAAAAAGTGTATATCGAAGCCTTTTTTTAAACAACAAACAACTACTTGAAGAAAGTGTTGATTTGGATTTGATCAAGTCGAGTTGCCGAAATATTGAAGCTAAAGGTATTAAAGCGTATGGCATTCTGCACTTTTTATCTACAATTTGCTCATGTAATAACCAAAATTTACCTCGAAATCAAGAAGTAAGTTTACTCTTCCACACCTTACTAATTATTTTATTTGTAGTTAATTGTTCGAGTGTTATATAGCTTGACCAATTTATCTGATATGCAATCGACCAGATACAATATTCTAATTGAAGCTTGTGAATGTCCAAACCCAGTTCGTCCAGTATCACCTGCTGTGTAAGTCTATTGTTTTTTTAGATTACTTAGTTGTCTATAGCAAAGATTTTGTTGTCAGTGCACCAAGTGGAGCTAACAACTTTGCACATAATGGACACCCTATTGGCTCAACTATGCTAAGCAAAGGTTATGTTAATATTGTTGTGTCATGGAAATCATGCAATAATTGGGCATTGGGATCAAATGCTCTGTATTACACCCCAGAAGAACTTGAGCTTAAACCCGTGGTTGATGCTGCCATGAGCAATGATTTAGCACAATATGATCAACTAGTTAATGCAACCCATCGCGAATGGATATTACTTGAACATATTACATGGACATTGCAGCCAGACGATATATTTCCTCTAGTTTACAATGGCAAAGCATGGGCAGATGAATATGCAGAAATTCAAAAAGATCATGAAAAACTTGAAACATTTGACCGTCTCAAAGCTTTGGCAAACTACTACAATTTGCAACTTACATTGCTTGCTGAGTTATTACGTGGTGGCTGTGTTACATCATTGGAGGTATTGGTATCAAGACTTTCTGGGTGCTAATGTGAAATAGATTTTAAGCAAACAATTTAGCTACAACATGCTTGTGAGTGCTGTAGCAAATCCATGTCTCCCACACATAATTCGTACCTCATTTAGTTCAATTTTACATTTGTGTTGGCTCGCTCGATTTCCACATGAACCAATGCTTGTACCGCGTTATGTTTATAGCTTTGATGATATTCCACAAGTTGACAAGCAAGCGCCACCGGTTTATAAATCCCTCATTGTTCATATTCTAACAATAATTTAACTATAGGCTCTAACTCACTTTGAACTTAAAGCAGGACACCCAGCTTTATCTTCAGATGATGAATTCATTGCATACCCATTTGCTGACAAGTTTGCATTTATTCAAGGTATTCTACATATTCTCAATTACTTTCATTTAATTTAAACAAAAGGTGTTATGCATGAAATTATGATGAAAATGGCAAAAGATAAACTTGTGCTGAGTGCAATTGATGCAAATGTGTTTTTGAGCTCATTACTTGTAATGATACAATGGTTGGTGCAATGTGGATTTTATCCTGAAATGGAGTCTTTTGAGCGCCTTTTAGCACCATTGATAAGACTATTAGATGGCCGAAATACTCTCTATGCCAATAGCTCATCTACACTTCTTGGAGCTGCTTCAATTGCTCTTGTAGATGATACCGCAAGATACAATAGCAATAAACTGAATCAAAGTATGACCAAAGTGAAAATGCAAATTTGTCAAATCTGTCAAGCAATCAATGTAATTTGGCGTAATTTTGAAGTACTCAAATTATTGTCCCATTTCAAATACGATAATCATCAAGAAGCAGCTTTATTCATAAATGATGAAGAAGATGAAAGTCCAAGAAAAAAAACAAAGAAAAACATTGATGAGTCCAAAGCTTTGGTTTCCAAAAAAGAAAATAAATTTCTTCAAGTATTTGCCAAAGGAACTATGGACATGCGAGCTGTGGTGAAATTACCTTTGACAACTATTTGTATGGATTTAATGATGTACGAAGATGATTTACTCGTAAGAGAAGCATTATCTCTTATGATTCAAATGCACACAAGAAGAGAACAAGTACTTGGGTATTTAGCTCAATGTTTACTAATTCGTCCTCATTTAACTTCAGCTCGAATTTCATCATTAAGCATTTCGAGTTGTCAAGTTTTAAAGGAAATGGAGTATCTCGTACCATTGTTTAAACATTATATTCAATCTTTTGAATCACCATCGCTTTGTGATCAAATGTGTGATGTAAATAAAGTCCCATTGGGTTATGTTGGTGTAGCTCGATTGCTTACAGAAATTCTTAAAAAACTACAAGAATTTTGTGCTGACCGAAATGCTGCTACTGATACCCGTGACCCAAATGCTGAAAAACAAACTATTTTACTCCAACTTAAAATTTATCAGGACGTGATGCAATTACTATGTTTGTCTATGACTTTTCTTGAAACTAAATACAAAAATGATCTTGTCAATGTTAAACGAGAATGCTGTATATTCTTTCAACGAGTTATGGCTAAAAATCCAATGGGTCAACGTATTATTTTCCCTTATCTTCCTCAATTGACTGCTCGCTTTGGTAAGCTTAATATGATAAAACTTGAGCTAAAACTGATGTAGAAGAAGTTCAAAACATTGGAGATGTTTTGATTGCAATATTTGTTGAAAATAGAGAACTTTGTTCAAGTATTCCTGAAGATGCTATTTGGACTACAATGAAATTACTTAATGATTTAGTTGGTCAACTAGACTCTACTCAAACAGACTCGGCTTTAACTACAGCGTATACAATTTTAAACTTTTTTACACATTATATGATACCTGATCAAGTACCGATGAAAACAAACCAGACTCATTTGTTTAAAGTGCTAACCCATCCTCAATTTACACATATAATATTACCATTCAATCATGGAATTGAAGAGAATATGGAAGTAAGTTCTGTGAATATTATGACTACCGATGGGTATATGGGACTCCAAGAACTAGTACGAACTCAAAAGCTACATGACAGACTACTCTATTTTCAAAAGGTATAGTTTACCATGAAAATCTGATAATTAACTTTTGGTTTAGTCATTGGAACTACTTAGTATTATTTGCAGAGGAAAGACATACAAGACTGAAGTTGAATGTCAGCAGATTTATCCATTAAACTTCATCTTAACGCTGATTTTGGACCCTGAAATGCCATTGCCCTTAAAAGTGGTGGCAGGAAAATTTCTTGCTGAGGTTTTCTTTGATACTGATCTCGAAGTTGATCCTAAAATTTGTGTCATGCCTGCAGTTTGGAATGTATTACTGCATTGTTCTACTCAAATTGCTGCTTACAATGCTTTTTTATACAAAGAGCATGCAAATTTACCATTGGAAAATACTATGCCAATTTCATCATCTCACACCTATGATGAATTAGCTCGATATGTCTTTGAGGGTAATATGGCAATTGTGACGAGCTTTTTTAATTGCGTTTATAACCCAAATGCAGAAGACCTTGATGAAAACACTATTCATATTGTCCAAGCTCTTAAATCAGACATTCGATCACTTAAAAAACGAGGCAAGTTGGATGAAGCACAAAGAGAGGTACAACAAAAATCTCATTTAACTTGATCTCAATACAATTAGATTTGTGATTATTGTGGTGCAGCACTAGGCATTCCACTAGAAAAGAAGCCATTAGCACCATTAAAACCATTAAAACCAGCAAATTTACGACGTGCTGCATCAACTAACTCGAATTCAAGTCATCATCGTAATGCTATTGTACGACCAAGAAATGGAGCTACAATTCAAGAAGCACTTGGCTCGACAAGTTCATTTGATCAATATAAATGGTCACTTATTGAGTGCAGTGATGTGGTTGAAAGTATAAATGACGAATTTCAAGAATTGGTCACAGCTCTAGAAACTATTGAGTCTCTTACAGATAAAGCTGTTCCTGTCGATGGTAACGCTAGTGTTTTGACTGATGGTCGAGCAAATACAATTACAATGCAATTGCTATGTACACGCATCATGAAATTTATTGCAGATAACCCAACTTCTAGTATGTAAAATTATAGTTTATAGTATGTGAAATATCTGTAGGCTGTGCTGTATACACCATTGAAGCCCTTTTACGTGTGATTTCTTCTAAGCATCTTAGTGAAGATGACAAGAGGCGATTACAGACAGCAGAAATTGAAGAAGCTCAAGAAACTTATCAAAACACTCAAACATTTATGGCCAGGTACAATTTAAACTCTCTATAAGAGTGTGCTGAATTTGGTTGAAGTTGTGGTGCTGCAAGATTAATTTTGACATTGATTGCCAATGGATACAATGCAAGTATTATGCTTAAGGCAATTGAATTTGGTGTACAAATGATCAACGGTGGCAATCTGACAGTACAAACAATGCTATATGAAGGCATGAAAGATAGTGATGAACGGTAAAATACAATTCGGTACTATATTCTTACTCTAGTTAGCTTTTTCGTTCAAATTGATCGTATTTTGCAAAATGCAATTGAAGAAGTTAAAGAACTACGGCGTACAATAAAATACATCAGTGGCAGCTACCAAACAACACAAAAAGCTCCAAATCCCACAGCTACAGCAGCAATTTCACATGATGGCAAACCCACAGATAATATCTTAGCTTTTGCACTGCCAAGTGATACCAGTTTTCATATTTCTGGTGATATCCTTGTTAAGTTCTTATCGGTATACTCATTCCCCAAAACATGAAATTAATTAAGATATATAGCTTTTAGCTGAAGGACACAACTTAAACATGCAGCTAGTCATGCTAGATCAAACTTATGTGGGCAATGCCATCAGTGTCAATATTTTACAGACTGTCACTTCATATTTAGCAATTCTCGTTAAAGATGAACTTCAGCTACAAAATATGACAGCTAGAGACTGTAGCTCACTTAATGCTTGTTGGCTCTTTTTGAGTGAATATATGCAAGGTCCATGCAGCCAAAATCAAGAATTTCTCACTGGTTCTATCATGGTTGAAATTTTTCGCAAGACTTTAAAAGCTCAAATTAATGTCATGAACAAAGATGATCCTTCTACTGCTGAATTTCCCACTGCTGAAGCTATTAAAGAACTTAAATCAAATGCTGTCAAGACCATGGTGAGTCTTTTAGAAGGACGAAAAAATGACCGTGTCGAAGTCCGATTACGTAGTACTCTAGAACTCAAATCAATCAAAATGAGACTTTTGGTATGACGCGCTTTTAAGCAAAACTAAATGCTTTACGTAGGAAGTATATGAACAATTTAATGCTGAAAAGCACTTACATATTGCTGATGTGACGTGGGATGAAAGATTTCTAGAAGAAGGAGTAAATTTGTTCACATTAGCCATGTGCGTATTTCGAGCAAGTGAAAGTGATAATGCTACTGCCAAGCTAAAAGATGAAGAACAATTAGCTCCAGAATCAACCAAATCTACCAAAGCACCACGTAGAGGTGATTATGCCAGTGAGGCAGCATTTAAAGCAGCAAAAGTTGAATGGAGACATAAAAGTATGTATGCTAAAGCTTACAACTTTTTTGAAGGAATGCACTGCTCAATTGAAATTTGGTGGGGCAATGGTGATACTCGACTCGATCGAGTTTACTTTCCATTGCACTCCCATTGTCAAATGTTTGAATTTCTTGGAAATAAAAAGGATCGGATGCTTAATGAGTTTGACTACAAAACTAATGAAAGACTTAAGCAATTTGTCGCTGCTGCTGCTGAACTGGATGAAGAAATGCAACACATTGAGCTTTTGAGCAATTTTCGATTGTATAACATTATACGCCCATACATTCCATTATTCAAAAGTTTAAGTTTTCTTCTTGCTATCTTTATGAACCTCATTATGGTAATTGATATGATATTATTGATGATTAACCACACTGTAGCTGGTTGCTTTTCAACATGACAGTGAAAGTTTAGACTATCACTTTGTTCCAAAATCATTAAAGCAACCTATGGAGTATTTCGGTATTCTTCAAATATTTCTTTCTACAGCAGTGTTGGTAAAGTTATCGTTCTTGTCAATAGCTCAGTTTTTATATTAGGTCTTCATGCTTGTTATTAGTGTACCATTAGTATTTCGTGCTCGGCTCAATGCAATGATTAAAAATTCATTGGATTCTTACAATGCCATAAGAGATAAACGTAAACTTGAAAGCATGGAATTCGACTTGGCTGATTTAAGAAATGGCATTGATATCAACCAAGTGGGTAAGAGGCTTAAAAGTGGTTTAAGAGGTCTCCAGTCAACAGCACAAGGACTTGGGCTAACCTTACTAAGTTTATACCAGTCCTATTTTCCATTGTTACGAATGATTCTACTCATTTACTTACTCCAATTTACACTACTCCAAGCATTTCCCAACTTTCCTAATGAAGTACCATGTAAATTTCTATCAATTTCTTTACCTAACCATGTATTTTCTAGTTGTAATTCTCTTTTTACCATTTGTACGCAATACTCGACATTACTTGGAAACTAGTTGTGGGTGGACTGGTTTGGTATATACATTTGTCTATGATGTTATTTGTGATAAGCATACTGCATTTTACACGGTGTACCTTGGTACAGCATTTTGTGCTACACTTTATCATCCTATTTTCTATGGGTATCATCTTCTCGATTTGGTTATTATGAGTCCATCATTGCAAAATGTAGTAAGAGCTGTCACCAAACCAGGTCGAGCACTTGCATTAACTTGTTTGCTTGGTTTATTTGTTATTTACTTTTACACAATGGTACTCTTTTTCTACACACCTTCTGATGCGACTGACAATGATGAACATATTCCTTATTGCTCAACTATGATTGATTGCTTTGTCTTTTTTGTTCACCGTGGTTTACTTAGTGGTGGTGGTATTGGGGATTTTCTAACTAATGGTTTAAACCATCCACCAAACTTTCACAATCGCAGTGCATATTGGCTGCGTATTTTCTTTGATTTGACTTTCTTTGTACTTGTAATTGTGCTTTTGCTCAATATTATCTTTGGTATCACGATTGATACCTTTGGTGAATTGCGTACAGAAGCTAATGAAAAGGAAGGACTGATGAAAAATCAGTGTTTTATCTGTGGTCATTCAAGAGAAACATTTGACAACCATTATTTGGAGCAGGGCATTTCTGATGGGTTTTTTAAGCATATCAAGGAAGAGCACAATATGTAAATTTACCTTGACTTGGTGGCACTAATTTGTCAATTAGGTGGAATTA